>ML776804.1:404602-427021 GCA_009831015.1 Picea engelmannii
GACAAACAAGACATAAAAAATCATAACAATTATATGATTTATAAATCTCTGCAATAAGGGAAACCTATTATGAAAAAACTCATAATTAATAATTCAACTTATGAAGAAGAGAAATTTGTCATTCACCAACTGAATCAAGCAATTGCTATGTTTTTTATATACTTGGAAGAAATCAGATATGGATTATATTGATTAAATTATATCATTTTCAAAAGACTAAGATAGCTAAAGTAGTCATTAACCAAATGCAAATTGATACACATAAACATAAAACAAAATATTGATATTATGAAAAGCTAAAGCTGTAGCAGAATATCAAATTCTATCTCAGTCTGTATTAAAATTTCATATCCTTGTTCTCCCACGAATGAGGATGGTATTATTACAAAAATAATGAGTATTTATAAGTTTTTCCACAGGGTAAAACCTCCCTATGGATAGTATCAAACTGTTTACAAAATCTGGGAAGATATTCCCAAGATCAACTAAACTAAGAAACTAAAATGAAATCAAAATATCCAAATATCCTCTAAACTGCTTCATCAAATCCAATGCAATTTCGAATTCACCTGTAATGGACCAAAAATAACAAGTTAGAGAGATATTTTATTAATAAAAAGATAAAAATTAAATCCTACAGACTTAGCTACAGAATCATCTGATTCTGTAGCTAGTCTAAATAAAGGTACAGGATCAGAATTGAAATTAAATCAAATCTTTTTAAAGAATTAAATTTAATCATCATCCAAGAAATATCTAAAAACGAATCATTGAGATCAAAATGATTTTATCATTCAACATTAAACAGGATAAAAAATGATTCAACCGAACAGAGAGATAGGAATACTCTGTTCTTCTGTTACCAAAAAATCGGGTTTTCAGAGTCATAATCGAACAGTAATAAGATCGTTTCATATCCAATTTTGAAATCGATAATCAAACATATCATATGTGATACGATCCAATCCAACAAAATCGTTTTCCACTCGTTATAGCTGTAACGATATAGAAAAAAGATTCAAATCATTTAATCGAATTCAAAGATAGAAATACTTTTCTTTTATTATCGTTATAAGTCGAGTAAATGAAATCACATGTAACAGTATCATAATCGTTTCTCAGCAAATTGAATGAGATCGCTTTGACATTCAATTGAAAACATAACAAATCGCAAACACTTCGTTATACCTATCTCATCAACAGGAGAAATCATCGCATCGAACAAGATCATCATGATAACTGTATAGAAAAAAGATTTAGGCTATGAATGAATTCAAACCATAACTGGCACATAACAAAAATCGTAACATGATCAATCAAATAAAATTTGTTATAGATTTCAATCGTTGATCCTTGTACAGTCAATAGACATGATCGATTAATTTTGATCACAATTTGTTTCAATCAAACGAATCGTAACAGTGTTTGACCAATTCATTTCACAAATCTAAAATGTAGAGTATTAATTAGAATCTGGACTCGATTCATAAAATGAACTTGCCAATTTAGAACAAAAATGAATCGATTTAGCTAAGGATTTTCACACAGTGTTATGATTTGGATTCATTTCCCGATTCGGGCACGAATGGTATCTGAGTGTATTATTTTCATCAAAGAGATACAGAGTCATTCACATTAAATTGGAATCAATCAAATCTAGAACAACACACGACACAACATCGTAACAAATATCTTCCCGAAATATTTACCAGTCATAGCATACCAATGATAACGAAATCAAATCCGAGCAAAAATCGTAACAATCAAACTTAATCAAACCGTTTATAGCACATGGGTCATAACCAAATCAAATTTGAGCGTGATACAAACCAATTCATTTGGAGGCAAACAATCAAACAAATTCAAATGAAGATCACCCAAATTAAATCAAAATCTATTGATTTCTATACTGGGAATAATCAATTCGTATATCGAATCAAAAATCCTTTTTATTCAAAGAAAATCTATATATAGAATGCTTGCAATATAACAGAGCTATTCACAATGTAAACAGAACTGTTTAAAAACTGAATACAAATCATTATAACAACCTAGATTATTTTCAATCAAAACGATATCAAATTTTCCATACATGTGTAGCGACGAGACCACTTGATTATGCCAGCTTAGAATTCACAATGGTCATGGATGATTCCACATTCTTGAACAAGATAGAGCCGGTTGTCTTCTGTTTTTTATCCACTACTTGAAGCTTGGCTTTTTGTCTAGTTAGCAGTGCAATCTGATCTTCTAGTGACTGAATCTTTAACTGGAGAATCGAAACATCAAGATAATATCGCTCTAACCATGAACTGCATTGGTCACAGGGTGGTTGTGTAGGTTTAGATGGAGCAGGCGAGGGTTTGGGAAAATGAGCGAGGGTTTCACAAGGAAACTTAATGCATGGGTAGTTAGGGTCGTCCTGTAGGCAGGGGGGTGTTAGGACCACACAATGTACCTTTTTGCCTATACTTTTTTCCACCATTATACTCTTGATCACCTACATTTAGATTCATACTATCACTTTATCTGATCATCTCAAAGGTATACAACGTCCCTTCTCATTACTATACGTTTAATATGTTTTGCATAATATTTTACATCACTCTCGTACTTAACCATTGATTAGAAATGCATAAGTATCCAAAACTGCAGATTAGCATTTGAGGCCTATTGCTGAAACACAGAACTGTCCAAGGTCGATGTTGCTGAAACAAAGAACTGATGCTGAAACACAGAACTGTCCAAGGTCGATGTTGCTGAAACACGGAACTGATGCTGAAACACGGAGCTGCTATACAGTCCGAGGTCACAGATGTTGAAACATGGAGCTGCCTTATAATTTGAGGATGTAGATGCTGAAACACAGAGCCACTGCACAGTCCAGAGTCGCAGATGCCAAAACATGAAGATGTTACACAATCCAGAGCTGCAGGTGCTGAAACACAGAGGAAACCGCTAGAACCGACGATGCTGAAACACAAAGGAAGCCGTCACAGTCAGCGGTCAACACAGTCAGAGCACAATTCACATGGCTGAAACAGCCCGCAAATTGCGATGATGAAACAACATCCGCAACAACGAGAAGAAGTTGTTACACCAGCCGTAATAGCAATACCTCATTCATCTCTTGTAATAGCATTCGGTTGCGTAAGACTAGGACATCCTATGCTGGTTTAGAAAGAAGATCTGATTTAGGATAAGGCTCAGTTATGCATTGTAATTATCGTATCGAAGGGATTTCCTCTTTAAATCAGAGGAAATCACCATTCGAAGGATCCAAGTTTTTTTGTATTGAAGTAACTCCAGAGAAGCGGAACGTATTTTGTTCTTCCAATTTGTAATGTGATATTTCGACAGATGAATATAAGACTTCTTTGAGTATTCTTCTCTAGCTTTTCATTCAGGGGAATCTTGTAAGAAGGGAGGGCCCACCTTCTTCACAAGATTCACCCATTAGTTAGATGTGTGTTAGTATAATTTCTGTTCATGCTTTGTTTAATTGTCGTTTGCTGAAACACTGTTTTTAATGGATTCTGCTTTGCTGAAACACTACTAACTCTGTCTTAGTTTATTGAATGGAATTTGTAATTCTTTTTATCAGCAAACTTGTGTGATGATTTTATGAGACAACCAGAGGTTTGGTTAAAGGTTCCTACTCAGACAAAAAGGAATTGGAATATCATACCCTCTGTAGATTTTATTTACTTCTGCCAGTGTGCTAGCCAGAGGGTTGGTTAAAGGTTCCTACTCAGACAGGAAGGAATCAAAACACCTTGTCTTCTGTAGATTTCGTTTACTGTTGCAAGTGTGCTAGCCAGAGATTTGGTTAAAGGGTTCCTGCTCAGACAGGAAGGAATCAAAACACCTTGTCTTCTGTAGATTTCATTTACCTCTGCAAGTGTGTTAGCCAGGGATTGGATTAAGGGTTCCTACTCAGAAAGGAAAGAACCAAAACATCTTGTTCTCTGTAGACTTTCATTGGTGCTAGTTAGAAACTGGGTTAGGGATCTCTGCTCAGAAAGGAAGGGATCAGACTGCCCTGTTCTCTGTAAAATTCAACCTCACAAGTGTGCTAAAATAGAAATAAGGCTCAAGGCTCCTGCTTAGAAAGAAAGGAACTAGGTGGCTTTGTTCTCTATTAGATAGAGTTAATTGTTTTCTGCATTACTGTTTTCCTGAAAGAGTGTTAGTACTGAAGTCTCTGTTTGAGAGTAAGGGTCATGTTCTCTGATTGCAGAATAGTTGTTCTTTCCCATTGCAAGTGTTATTTTAATGTAATCCATGATTCTTAGACTGATCTTTAAGGAGTTGCAATAGGGAAGTTACTTTACTATGATTTAATTCAGAGCTTCAGTTCATTCAAGCAAGTATAGTTAGTATAAGTTTATTTACTACAACACTAAGTTGCTTTTGGAATTGAGCATATATAGTGCGTGGTTATCTTTGAAATAAAAGACTTCCCTGGGTTGATAATTTATGTATCACTCGATTGTTTAAATCAATTAAGCAATTATAGTGACCAACAGGGGGTAGGTTTGATACAAAATCATATGAGGGTTTGGCACACAAACCTTGCGAATAGGGATATTCACTAGCCAAGAACCGCTTTACTTCCGAATCGGAGTCCTCACTCAACACGATAGGGTTTGGCTCAACAGGGGGTTTTGGCTTGTTTCGTGCCATCCGTGAAATCAAACATGCATTCTTCTTCCCTTTAGCATTTGCAACGAGGTTTGCCTTGGGATTTTTTCACATAGGCTTAACAGTCTCAACACTCTTAGACACAGTGTGGGGTAAGTCGATAGGAGGGTCGACCGAGGGTTTAGGCAGTAGGATATGGTAGGGCACCCAGGGTACAACCTTGACCTCACTCACGACAGGTTTGTCAACCTGTGTAGGGTTCGGATCCTCGAAACCATTACGAGCAACAAAATTTCTCCAACTATCCCCGTGCAGACTCAAATGACAGACAACGATAAGCTTAACAAGCCCATAATGAAAAAGGCTACTGTCAGCCTAGTGTCGTTTTTACTTCTTCGACATTTTAAACAGGCTACGATGCAAATAATAGGGCATATTGAGCTGATAACCCATAAAAACCATAAGCAAGTGTAGGTGGTGTAGGAACACAAACCCGTATCGACCCTCACAGATGATAAACTGTTTGATTATCATTAATAAATCATGCCAACGTTGTTTAAGCATGGTCACGGGCATACCTCTATCTCAGGAGGTGATTTTGCGCAACTGGAAGAGTAGTGTCCATGAGACCTCCTCGACTTTCCAATTCTTGGACCATCGTTGTCCAGTGGAAGGAAAACCCGTAGCAAGACTTATAAATTGTTCATCAATTTCCAATTGTATATCATCGACCTTGGCTCGACAGCCATCGAAGGTCATGGCAAACTGTCGAGCCATGCAAAGGTTAAAACCATCGAAACGTTCCATGAAGGTAAGCCACCCACTGTCTACCAAATCTTGGTGGGCATTGTCAAACATCAACAGGGCCTGGTTTCCATTGGGTTCAACACACACGACTGGTGCCATGGAGTTGAATGCATGGTAAGGGAAGGGTTCGAACACACGGTAATAGAGCTATCCGAACCAACAACAATGAATCGAGCCAAAAGGGGTAAGCATTAACGCAATCATGTGAAGGTGGTGGAGTTATTCACCGCCATGCAAAACAATTATGGTCAAAGTACAACCGTTGATATAGCTGTTCAATTCATAATAGTGGATCATCCATTAAGTCAGGTGTACAACTAGTCAAATGCAATGTGCATACCAATACGTGCTAAAACTATGCCATAGTGTTCAAAACATTCGATGTATAAATCAACACCAAAATCATTATGCGCCAATGTATTAATTCATATAATCAAAAGTTCAATCAAGGAGCTAAAACAATATTGCATATAGTTGGCAATACAATAAGTCATGAAAAGATTAACAATAAGGATTATATCATATATATATATAAAAGATTAATAAAAACCCCTATGCATTTCATAGAATCAATGATTAGGCAAGTCATAAAATGCAAATCCAAATGCTCAATGTCTTACAAACTCAACAGAACCAAGTTATATAATCAATCGAAGTATGAGAACTGATCAAAGGATATTGCCAATCGTGTAACGATCAATAAAAGGTAAGCACAAATGACAAAAGAAATAACCACAGTTCAAATAATGATCGAAAAACAACTTCGAAAGGAGAAGTTTTCACGCTTACAGTCGTGAAAACTTAACGAAGACAAATGTGTCAATGTCGCAAGAAATGAAAATGTCGTCTATTTGAAAAATGCAACGAAAAACTTGATGTTCGCAAGACATAGGTGTAGGCAGCTTATAGGATAATAGAAAAAGGTGAATTGGCTGCCAACAATGGCGACACACTGGAAGAAGCAGTTATCTCTGTAAAAGATACAAATTTAGATTAAGACAACAAAGATAATTTCAACTCAAAAATAATAACCAGAAAATCGTACGAACATCATCATTAATCATTTTTTTTTCAGCAGTGTTTTAAAAGATGAAAACCAATAACAGTCTTAAGATCAGCAAGTCACGATGTTAAAGATAAAATCTTCAATACTGTTGGCATAGCCACTGCTGCCAGCAGGCGTCCATAGTTGCCATTTAACCCACTCTGACATATGTATCCTGCCAAGAAGTTTTGGATCAGAATAAAGGACATTAAAGAGGTTTCTTATTTTTTGCAGATTTTCATGTACCCTACATTGCTTCGCTACCAGCGGGCCTGTTTAGTACCCCGGTGAAGTTGTCTTGGCGCCATGCTTTCATTTACCCACTGCCAATAGACCTGTTCAGTATCCCGGCAGGTTTACAAGCACTTCCCACAACTCTTATTAATAATTTTATTTTGTTTTTCTTTTGAAGATATATAGCTGAGCGGGGTGACGCTGAAAATCTTGATATTTTAGCATATTTTAGACCTCATCAGAATTTTTTAGCACTGTCCTTTATTCAGTTCTAGAGATGTTTTATTTACAGAACAACTTCCTATGACAGGGAGACATCTTTTGAGTCATTCCTTTACGGAAAAGGGACAGTGTAAAAAGATAATAGATGATCATGACAAACTTTGCTCAGAGATTGAAATCAGTAAACTTCTTTCAAACAACAAAATTTTCCAACATAGATATCATTTTCAGAGATATATCATTGATGTTTGTACAAATCTTCAGAAGTTATTTCAGCGAAGAAATTTTTCTATTGTCTTTGCCTGAATAGCTCAGTGTACAGGTATGTGTATGGTTCAAAAAACACAAACTGATAAATTCAAATCAAAATTGAAAACAGAAAGCAAAAGAAAGTGCAAACAAAAATGAAATATTTACATAATATACAAGGGTAGTTATCAAGCAAAGTATCTCTTCAGGGCTTGGCCATTCACCGGATAGGTGTCAAGCTGCCCTTCAAGATTCTGCAATCGAAAGGAACTAGGACCCAACTTTTCAGCAATTAAAAATGGCCCAAGCCATAAGTTTTGAAATTTTGTGTGCTCACCCTTTCCTTTGTGTGGTTTGTCCCATTTTAAGATGAGATCGCCTACTTCAAAATTTCTATCAGAAGCAGAATTAGAATCGAACCATATTTTAACTAATTGTTGATGTTGATCTAATCTAAACTTAGCTTAGGCTCTTACTTCTTCCAACTTCATCAAAGCATTAATTCGACTTTCTAAAGGGGGACAATCTTCTTCTTGGACTTTTCGTGACAACTGAAGCGAAGGAAGAAGAATGTGAGGTGGCAGAATTAATTCTCTGCCATAAACGATAAAAAAGGGGGAGTTACCTATAGCGGCTTTGGGTATTACCCTATTAGCCCATAGTGCGTTCAGCAGTGCATTGTTCCAGTTCTTGTGATTTTCAGCCACGGTTCTCTTGATAATTTTAATCAAGTTCTTGTTTGTTGATTCTGCTAAGTCGTTGCCCTGGGGGTAGTAACTAGCAGAATACTTTAGCTTTATTCCTTTCTCTAAAGTGAACTCGATCATCTCAAGAGAAGAAAAGTATGAAGCGTTGTCAAAGACTAGACAATCAGGGATACCGAAACGAGTGATAATATTCAAGTTCAGAAAGGAAATTACCTGACTGGTGTTAACAGTTCTTAGTGCAACATCTTCAGAGCATCGAGTAAAGTAATCTATGGCTGTCACAATATACTTGTGTTGTTGTGAGGACGGAGGGTTAACAGGACCTATGATATCAAGGCCCCATTGCTGGAAAGGAGAATCTACTGAAACGGGTTGCAAGGGAAAGGCTGGTTTTTGCAACCGCCCTGATGCTTTCTGACAGATGATACATTTACAACACAAGGCATGGGCATCCCTAAAAAGCATGGGCTAGTAGTAACTGGCTCTTAAAACCTTATGAGAAGTGGTTTCGCCACTAAAGTGACCACCATATTCTCCTGCATGCAACTCTAGCAAGACTTTTTCTGCTTCATCTTTTTCGAGACAACGCATCAGTACGTCGTCAAAATTCTGACAAAACAGTACACCGTTAACTAGATGAAAGGAGGAAGACTTTAGTCTTAACGCTCTTCTTTTGGCGGGATCAAGGTGATGGGGTGCTGACCCATGTTCAAGACAGAATCTAATGTCGTCGTACCAAGGACTTACGAGGTTTTGTGTGCAACAAATCAAACTTTGATCGCTTTGTCCTAGGTTTAACGTATCACTATCTTCTTGCTATCCAGTTTCTGAATCAACAACCAACTTACACAACCCTTGGCCTCTCATGATCTAAGCTGGAGTAATTTCTAAGTCATACTCCTGCAAGGAGGTGACCCAGTTAGCTTCTTCTCTCCTAACTCCTTCTGCACTAACAAGTTCCTAACGACAGGGTAGGGGACAATGACTTTCATCCTTGACTTCAAAAGATAGGACCGGAAGTGCTTAACTACTTTAAAAATAGTATAGGCTTGTCGATCGACCACTAGGTAGTTAAGTTCAACGCCTTTGAAAGAGGAACTCATAAAGGAGATGGGTACTTCGTTGTTTTCAGTATTCTTCTGAGTTAGGACGACGACATAGGAATGATCAGAGGCAAAAGTATAGAGTGTAAAATGTTGAGAGAAGTCTGGGCTCATGAGAGACGGAGCATCTATTATAGCCTTCTTTATCGCATTAAAAGCTTGATTTTTTGTGGGTCCCCAGTGATATTGGGTTTCCTTATTAATCAGGTTCTATAGAGGCCTGACCATTTCGGAGAAGCTGGGGATGAATCTTCTCACGAAGTTAATCTAGCCTAAGAAAGACTGCATGGATTTTTGGGACATAGGTGGGGGAATTTTGGCGATGACTTGAGTCCTTTCAGGGTCAATAATCATTCCTTCACTAGACACTATGAATCCTAGTAGTTTACCCTGTTCTACTGCAAAGATGGACTTTTTGGGGTTCAAGGAGATGTCGTATTTACAACATCATAGAAGAACTACTCGTAAGTGAGCTAGATGATCGTCTTTGTTTTTAGAATAAATAGTCACATCATCTAAGTAAACTACGATGGAGTGATTGATTAAGCCTCGAAAAGAAATATCCATTTCTCTCTGAAAGGTAGCACCAGCATTAATCAATCCAAAAGGCATTTTGCGATAAGCATAAGTGCCCCACGGAGTACGGAAGGTAGTTTTGAGTTGGTCTGGTGGAGACATCAGGACTTGGTTGTATCCAGAGAAACCATCCAATAAAGATAGCATCTTGGAACCAGATACCTGTTGCAGGATCTGTTCCATGGGTGGGACAGGATAATTGTCTTTATCAGACGCTCTATTGAGGCTTTGGAAATCGACACAAAGTCGGATTTCCCCGTTTTTCTTCCAAACTAGGACAAGGTTGGACACCCATTGAGTGTGCCTAACAGGAGAAATTATTTTAGCACTTAGGAGTTTATTCAATTCTTTTTGAATGGTCGGTTCTAGTTTAGGGTGCATCTTCCTCAGTTTCTATTGGAAGGGTAAGGTTTGGGGCTTCATCGGGATGACATGTTGTATGATATTAGGATCGAACGTTTTAAGATCATCATAAGTCCATGCAAAGACATATTTAAATTCTTTAAATAATTTAACAAAAGCAACTTTTTCTTGTCTAGAACATCCCAAGCCTAGATTAATACACTGAGGATTTTCACTAGTTCCTAAATTGACTTTTTCATAAGACAATGAGGAACTATTGGTTTTACAATTGACCATCCTTTTAAATTTATCTTCAAAATCATAAAACTTTTCTAATCTAACTATGGATTTGGGTATGAAATTTACCATGTCCGATAGAGCTTCAGGAGATTTCGGATCAAGTATTACCGTAAAATCGTGCAAATTGTCGTCGTGTGTGCGTTCATCTATCACGGCGCCTTGAAAGGTTTCTTCCATGTGCATAAAGTTGATAATCTGTTGATCATCGTCAAATACTCTCTAGTTTGTTATATTGTCAGGAACAGATGGTCGAAACAATAGCTCGATGGAGAATGCGTTTGGGGACAAGCCTTCTGCAGGAAGAATTTTAGAGGCTACATTAGCTAGTAGATCTGCTTCAGCATTATTTAATCTAGGAATGGAATTTATATTAAAAGCAGAAAATTTATTCATTAAACTCCATACCTCATACTGGTAACTTTTGAGATGCGGGGTAAGACAGTGTATAGAATCTCTTACCTGCCTAACCACTATTTCAGAGTCGCCAAATACAACCAAGTTTTGAATGTTCATATCCAGAGCTTTTCTAAGACCTTGCAATAAAGTCTCATATTCTGCAGTATTGTTAGTAAATTCAAATTCTAGTCTACAAGCCATTAATGTCTTGTTACCTGTCGGATCAATGATGATGCAGCCTGCACCAACTCCTTCTTTAGACTTGGAACCGTTGAAATATAGAGACGAAATTTGATTTCCATCGGGTTCATGGGACCATTGCATAGAAGTTGTTGGTTGCATATAGGCTACGATCTCGGACTACCGCTCCGGATTGATGATAGGTGAGACCTCGGCCATGAAGTTTCTGAAGAAGGTGTCCATCCCTTGGACTTCGGGTGAATCAGTAGGAGGTGTATATGGTTCGTTGGGATCGTTCAAATCTGTGACCGTGAACTTGAGGTAGCGCTCACGATTCACTCTAATCTTGTTAGGTTTACCGCTCTCTGGAAGCCATATGTGAGACCAATCTGTCGCGAAGTAACATGTAGATGCTCTGACCAGTCCCTGCTCAAAAACAAACCATACACTTCTGGAATATCCACCACAATTATATCAATAACTTGATGAACCTTTGGGTTAGATGATAATCTAATCAATACATTCTTTAGTTCGCCTATAACTTTAACATTTGTCCGATCAAGTTGTATGATTTTTAAAGAAGATGGTTTTACTTCAGCGTTAATCTTTTGGCAGACAGACCAAGGCATCACATTAGATGACGCTCCTGAGTCCACCATACAATTATGCACATTTCTGTTGAAAATATCGAAAGTTAAAAGTAAAGGAGGTACATTCTTGCGAGTACTAAGAGTAGTAGCTTGTGGCTTCTTACTCGCAATTTCTGATGCTACTTTATCTACATTATTTACATTATTTACAGGGATTACAAGAAGGCTCTCTTTATCTTGAGGATCATGATTGTTTTTATTGGAAGTCTTCTACGGAACTTTGCTTTGTACAACCTTATTACCATTGGAATTACCATTTTTGCCGTTCTCTGAAATATTTTGCAACATTTTTTGTAACAAAAATGGAAACTTCAACAACTCATAAATAGAAATGTTAGCCCTTAACTTTTTAAGATATTCAAAAACATCATAATCTAAGTTGGGGCTCACATTACTATGTTTAGTTTCTGCTGTCTTAGATGGTTTTGGAGGCGAAGTTGTAGTGTTTTCTGCAGCAGGTTTATTCGTTGTCTTACTCCTAGTGTTATAAGGGTGAATAGTCTCAAAGTTTTCTTGAAAGATACTATCCAAGAAGTGTCGAAATATGTTTGGAGAAGACTCTTCTTCTAGAACTGTCTCTGATTCGGCTACCTCCTCAGGAATCTCAGGAGGTACCAAGTTATCTTGGGCTTCTAGAATTGGCTGAAGAGCACATTGCAAACTTTCTAGATTATGGCCTTCAGTGGTTGGGTTAGGTTGATTGGTAGGAAAGGGCTTTCGGAAAGGAGGTTTGTAGGGTTCTTTACTTGAGGAAGCTTCTTCAGGTGACCTTTTTAAGTCTATAACTTGATTAGAGAGTTTTTGAACAACTTTAGTTAAATTTTCCAAATCAGAGTTTTCAGGTTGTGTTTTGCTTTGTGTGGGTCTGGGGAGAATTTCAATCTTCTTTTTGGAAGAAGAGCTAGTTTCAGTTTCATTGCTAGAAGAGTCCTTAAGACTAAGTATGTCTTTTTCAATCTGACTAGCCTCCTCGAAGGCCTCTAACAACGTGGCTTTCTTGGATCGTTTAACCCAAATAGCTATGCTTTGATGCAAAGATTTAGTGTAGTAAGCTACTATAAGATTCTCAACAGGCATAGAATCTGCAGGGATTCGATTTTTAAGTGTTAAGAATATTTGATTAAAGTCTTTAACTTTTTCTTTTGGGTTCATTTTTAAGCTTGAAAGATCCATGACTAAGACTTCCGGAGGTTTTCCATCTCCGAATTTTTCCAAAAAGCATGACTCAAACTTTTCCCAAGACGCGATGGTATGGGGTTGTTGGGCAAAGTACCAAGTGGATGCATTACCCTCAAAAGTATAAGGGAACAAACTATAGACAACATATTCATGTTAAACATTGCAGAGTCTAATGGATAACATAAATTTTTTGATATGATCTTCAACTATCTGTTTTGAATCAAGATCAAACTTGGGAAGCCATTTCTCTGGGTGCTTAGGTAAAGGGTGTTGGGCTCCAGGTGCAGCTACAGCATCTTGGTCCAACCAGGGTCTAGCAGGGTTGTTCTGATTTTCCATTGGGGTAGTGGGTGTGGAAGGCTAAGAAGGTGAGTTGCCTTCGTCTGACGAGGAATATCCTCCAGAAGAAGAAGGAGATGAGGGAGGTGGTTAAGGAGGTATCCCAGATCCTCCTACAATAGGATTTAAGTTTGGATCTGTAGGATTCACAGTGAGGTTCGTTTCACCTAATTGTTCTCTGATATCAGAGAAGTCTAAAGGTTGACCCCACGGACGGTTTGGTTGCCTAAGACGAGCTAAGGCACTATGTGTTTTAATAAGAGATTGACGAACAATCTCTTGGATGTCACCACCTGTAGGATTAGGAGTTGTTGGCTCAACTGTGATCTGTGGACCATTGGTTGAATTAGTTGTTGTTTTAATGGGAATATTATCGTGTGAACAACTTCTAGTCACTATAGGTGAGCGATTAGGGGGAGGAGGATTCTTGCTACCACCTCATGCAATTAATTAAGTTCAGGCTCTCCTTCTAGCGCCATTTGTTGACGGGCGAAATCGACCGTCCATCAACTGAGAGAGTGGAACCGGTCCAGGGTTGTCTACTAACCCAAGCCTTTTGGAATGAACCACCTTGACGGGTTTAACAGCTCCGTTGGTCGTTCTAAGGTTCTAAGAAAACCAAAGAGAAAACTAATCTAAACTAATCTAACTAACTATATAAATACAATCTACTAATTACTACTATACTAACTCTACTAATTAACTATCTAATTACCAATTGAATTATAACTTATTCACAACTATATAATATCTACAACTTGTAGATTTGAATAAAACATGTGAAACTCTTTTGCTTTCTTCCCTAAGACAGAGAAAGATATTTTTATTTTTTATGAACAAGAAATAAAACTTACTGAAATTAAACGATCTAATATACTAACTACATATAAATCTAACTTTAAATATTAACAAATATACTAAACAAATAAACAACAAACTGACCTGGAAACGCTCCAGATTTGTCCTGTGTATGATGACTTCGAAGCTGGTCGGAGGAAGGAAACTCGCACTGGATAATCCAGAAGCTTCTCGTAAACGATAGATGCAATGCTCTTTGAGTTGTTTACAGGACAAACAAGACATAAAAAATCATAACAATTATATGATTTATAAATCTCTGTAATAAGGGAAACCTATTATGCAAAAACTCATAATTAATAATTCAACTTATGAATAAGAGAAATCTATCATTCACAAACTGAATCAAGCAATTTCTATGGTTTTTATATACTTGGAAGAAATCAGATATGGATTATATTGATTAAATTATATCATTTGCAAAAGACTAAGATAGATAAAGTAGTCATTAACCAAATGCAAATTGATACACATAAACATAAAACAAAATATTGATATTATGAAAAGCTAAAGCTGTAGCAGAATATCAAATTTTGTCTCAGTCTGTATTAAAATTCTATATCCTTGTTCTCCCACGAATGAGGATGGTATTATTACAAAAATAATGAGTATTTATAAGTTTTTCCACAGGGTAAAACCTCCTTGTGGATAGTATCAAACTGTTTACAAAATCTGGGAAGATATTCCCAAGATCAACTAAACTAAGAAACTAAAATGAAATCAAAATATCCAAATATCCTCTAAACTGCTTCATCAAATCCAATGCAATTTCGAATTCACCTGTAATGGACCAAAAATAACAAGTTAGAGAGATATTTTATTAATAAAAAGATAAAAATTAAATCCTGCAGACTTAGCTTCAGAATCATCTGATTCTGTAGCTAGTCTAAATAAAGGTACAAGATCAGAATTGAAATTAAATCAAATATTTTTAAAGAATTAAATTTAATCATCATCCAAGAAATATCTAAAAATGAATCATTGAGATCAAAATGATTTTATCATTCAACATTAAACAGGATAAAAAATGATTCAACCGAACAGAGAGATAGGAATACTCTGTTCTTTTGTTACCAAAAAACTGGGTTTTCAGAGTCATAATCAAACAGTAATAAGATTGTTTCATATCCAATTTTGAAATCGATAATCAAACATATCGTATGTGATACGATCCAATCCAACAAAATCATTTTCCACTCGTTATAGTTGTGATGATATAGTAAAAAGATTCAAATCATTTAATCGAATTCAAAGATAAAAATACTTTGTTTTTATTATCGTTATAAGTCGGGTAAATGAAATCACATGTAACAGCATCATAATCGTTTCTCAGCAAATCGAATGAGATCGTTTTGACATTCAATTGAAAACATAACAAATCGAAAACACTTTGTTATACCTATCTCATCAACAGGAGAAATCATCGCATCGAACAAGATCATCATGATAACTGTATAGCAAAAAGATTTAGGCTATGAACGAATTCAAACCATAACTGGCACATAACCAAAATCATAACAGGATCAATCAAATAAAATTTGTTATAGATTTCGATTGTTGATCCTTGTACAGTCAACAGACAGGATCGATTAATTTCGATCACAATTTGTTTCAATCAAACGAATCGTAACAGTGTTTGACCAATTCATTTCACAAATCTAAAATGTAGAGTATTAATTAGAATCTGGACTCGATTCATAAAACGAACTTGCCAATTTAGAACAAAAATGAATCGATTTAGCTAAGGATTTTCACACAGTGTTATGATTTGGATTCATTTCCCGATTTGGGCACGAATGGTATCTGAGTGTATTGTTTTCATCAAAGAGATACAAAGTCATTCACATTAACTTGTAATCAATCAAATATAGAACAGCACACGACACAGCATCGTAACAAATATCTTCCCGAAATATTTACCAGTCATAGCATACCAATGATAACAAAATTGAATCCGAACAAAAATCGTAACAATCAAACTTAATCAAACCGTTTATAGCACATGGGTCATAACCAAATCAAATCTGAGCGTGATACAAACCAATTCATTTGGAGGCAAACAATCAAACAAATTCAAACGAAGATCACCCAAATCCAATCAAAATCTATTGATTTCTATACTGGGAATAATCAAATCGTATATCGAATAAAAAATCCTTTTTATTCAAAGCAAAGCTATATATAGAATGCTTGCAATATAACAGAGCTATTCACAATGTAAACAGAACTGTTTAAAAACTGAATACAAATCATTATAACAACCTAGATTATTTTCAAACAAAACGATATCAAATTTTCCATACCTGTGTAGCAACGAGACCACTTGATTATGCCGGCTTAGAATTCACAACGGTCGTGGCTGATTCCACGTTCTTGAACAAGATAGAGCCGGTTGTCTTCTGCTTTTTATCCACTGCTTGAACCTTGGATTTTTGTCTAGTTAGCAGTGCAATCTGGTCTTCTAGTGACTGAATCTTTGACTGGAGAATCAGAACATCAAGATAATATTGCTCTAACCATGAACTGCATTGGTCACAAGGTGGTTGTGTAGGTTTAGACAGAGCATGCAAGGGTTTGGACGAATGAGCGAGGGTTTCACAAGGAAACTTAATGCCTGGGTAGTTAGGGTCGTCCTGTAGGCAGGGGGGTAGGTTTGATACAAAATCATATGAGGGTTCGGCACACAAACCTTGCCAATAGGGATATTCACTAGCCAAGAACCGCTCCACTTCCGAATCGGAGTCCTCACTCAACATGATAGGGTTTGGCTCAACAAGGGGTTTTGGCTTATTTCATGCCATCCGTGAAATCAAACGTGCATTATTCTTCCCTTTAGCATTTGCAGCGAGGTTTGCCTTGGGCTTTTTTCTCATAGGCTTAACAGTCTCAACACTCTTAGACACAGTGTGGGGTAAGTCGATAGGAGGGTCGACCGAGGGTTTAGGCAGTAGGATATGGTAGGGCACCGGGGGTACAACCTTGACCTCACTCATGACAGGTTTGTCAACCTGTGTAGGGTTCGGATCCTCGAAACCATTTTGAGAAACAAAATTGCTCCAACTATCCCCGTGCAGACTCAAATGACAGGCAACGATAGCTTAACAAGCCCACAATGAAAAAGGCTGATGTCAGAATGGTGTCTTTTGTAGTTCTTTGACATTTTAAACAGGCTACGATGCAAATAATAGGGCATATTGAGTTGATAACCCATAAAAACCATAAGCAAGTGCAGGTGGTGTAGGAACACAAACCCGTATCGACCCTCACAGGTGATAAACTATTTGATTATCATTAATAAATCGTGCCAACGTTGTTTAATCATGGTCACGGGCATACCTCTATATCAGGAGGTGATTTTGCATGACTGGAAGAGCAGTGTCCATGGGACCTCCTCGACTTTGCAATTCTTTGACCACCGTTGTCCAGTGGCAGGTAAACCCGTAGCAAGACTTATAAACTATTCATCAATTTCCAATTGTATATCGCCGACCTTGGCTCGATAGCCATCGAAGGTCATGGCAAACTGTTGAGCCACGCAAAGGTTAAAACCATCGAAACGTTCCATGAAGGTAAGCCATCCACTGTCTTCTAAATCTTGGCAGGCATTGTCAAACATCAACAGGGCTTGGTTGCCATTGGGTTCAACTCGCACGACTGGTGCCATGGAATAGAATGCATGGTAAGGGAAGGGTTCGAACACATGGTAACAGAGCTATCCGAACCAACAGCAATGAATCGAGCCAAAAGGGGTAAGCATTAACGCAAGCATGCGAAGGTGGTGGAGTTATTCACCGCCATGCAAAACAATTATGGTCAAAGTACAATCGTCGATATAGCTGTTCAATTCATAATAGTGGATCATCCATTAAGTCAGGTGTACAACTAGTCAAATGCAATGTGCATACCAATACGCGCTAACACTATGCCATAGTGTTCAAAACATTCGACGTATAAATCAACACCAAAATCATTATGCGCCAATGTATTAATTCATATAATCAAAAGTTCAATCAAGGAGATAAAATGATATTGCATATAGTTGACAATCCAATTAGTCATGAAAAGATTAACAATAAGGATTATATCATATATATATATAAGTTTAATCAAAACCCCTATGCATTTCATAGAATCAATGATTAGGCAAGTCATAAAATGCAAATCCAAATGCTCAATGTCTTACAAACTCAACAGAACCAAGTTATATAATCAATCAAAGTATGAGAACTGATCAAAGGATATTGACAATCGTGTAACGATCAATAAAAGGTAAGCGCAAATGACAAAAGAAATAACCACAGTTCAAATAATGATCGAAAAACAACTTCAAAAGGAGAAGTTTTCACGCTTACAGTCGTGAAAACTTAACGAAGACAAATGTGTCAATGTTGCAAGAAATGAAAATGTCGTCTATTTGAAAAATGCGACGAAAAACTTGATGTTCGCAAGACATAGGTGTAGGCATATTATAGGATAATAGAAAAAGGTGAATTGGCTGCCAACATCATGCAACTAGATATCACACATTGACCTATTATTAGGGTTTCTTCATCTATTTATTAAATACTCATGTAATACAATTTGTACATTCATTCTCAGTTCTTTCTCTCATTCTTCCTTCTTTCTCCCTAGTTCTTTTTGCAATCTTTGTGTGAATTTATGTATCTTGGTTCTCTATGAATTTCACATGGTATCAAAGAATTTTTTTTTAGGAGAAAGTACATAGGCACTTTATTTGCAAGTTCAGGATGAGACAATAGATATAGTTAGAAGGATATGGAAATTATTCTCATGGCACAAAATTATTTTAAATGGAAGCCAAATATTCTTCTTCTTCTCAGAAGAAGAGACTTATATCAAATAACCATGGCAACACAAGAAGATATTGATTCTCTAGAAGAGTAAAATGATCTTATCAACAGACAAGATATGGCTCTCGGACTTATTTGCATGTTTGTTTCTTCTAAACTACAATATCATGTAGAGGACTCATCACTCTCAACTATGGATGAACTATGGACCAAATAGGAGGTACTATTCAGAATAAAGGAATATTTTGAAGAGTCCATGCATGATATTGACAAGAAAACACCAACAAAAAATACACTAGAAGAAGAAGCCTCTTATTTTGAAGAAAATTCTACACCTACTGAGCTAGAAGTAGAGTCTTTTGTATAGGTATATGCACATCCTTTTTTTCCATTCATTTGACATGATATCTACTCTATTTTAGATCTGTTTTATAAATTATATTAGGAATGTATTGAGCATGAAAATCAAAGACCCAAATGGGCATATTCCATCCTACCAGCAATCGATTATATTGCGGATGATCTTGTTGATCATAGAGGGATGATATTCTAATTTGAGGGAGATTCACATGTTCTCACAACCATAGACAAGTAATTCCCATGCATTTCTACATGGTTTTGGCCTCCAACCCTCCATCTTATGTAGCGGTTGAAGAAAATCCCTATTGGAAAACTTCGATGAATGAAGGGGATTTGGATCTTCTTCTTTCCAATAAGAGAAAGTGGATACATGTAGACATCTCATTGGTGCATATAATTCATCAGATCCATATAGAAATCTACGTCTTCAACAATATCTTCACCAATAATATACTTGCACAATTGTTGGAGTGAAGGACATAATTTCTTAACAATTGTCTTTCTTTCCTTATTCACTTTTTATGCATTGTACTTTGGGGGGGGGGGGGGGGGGGTTCCCATGAGTTTTTCCCTTTTTCCTCACTTTTTCAGTGTTCATACATTTATTTGCATTGTAAAATGGGTACCTAAAATGGCCTCTTAGCGAGGACCCATTCGTATTACACACTCTATTAGTGTTAAGGGGGTGTGTTGGAGTAATTACACACTCACCTACTGATTAATTTTCCTAAGTCTTCTAATCACTGTGAGGGTCCCCTATTTTTTAGTCTTTTCCCTTAAAAGTAGGGTACTTCCTAAAAAGTATGGAACTTCATAAAAAATAGTTCCACTCCTCTCTCTTCAATATGATTTTAGTTAGGAGTTCAATTAGACTAGTGGAGAGTTCAGTTAAACTAGGGAGGGAAACTCATGCATGCAAAAATTTATTTTCTCTCATGCAACAATTTATTTTTTCGTTCTTAAGAGAAGGAGGGCACAAATATCATGCATGCATGCCTCTCTTCTCCACACACGTGGACTCAATTAAATATTGATTACTTTGACAACTGACTCATACTAGGTGGTAGTTAAACTCCTATTTCTATCAATGAATGTCTACTTCACTCTAGATCACTACCAAGAATTTTATTGGTCATGCAACTATTTATTGTTCATTCACCTATTATCATGCTTTCTTCATTTATATATTGCATACTCAAGTAATATAATTTTTACATTCATTCTCAATTCTTTCTCTCATTCTTGCTTCTTTCTCTCTAGTTCTATTTGCAATCTTTGTGTGAATTTATCTAGCTAGGTTCTCTTTGAATTTCACATAATCAAAGAATATTTTTTCTATAAAGATAAAATACTTTAACCTATCAGAAAAACTAGATGCACTCAAGAAAATCCTAGACTATGGATAAGGTCCTTCCAATAAGAAAACAACAAGGTTAATCAAGTCCCCGCATGGATGGGTGAAGGTATGAAAGAGACAATTATAACTAGGATTCAATGGGTATTCCAATCAAAATACCTGGAGAAATGTATCTTAGGTTGTCTCCCTCCTGCAAGAGCCAACAGGGTAAGGATACCTAGTAGAAAGGCCACTAAACTTCCTCTTCACAGACATGTTTAATAGGTTACCTTTCCTTTAAGTTGAAATCTAATGGTTGGGGATATTCAATAGTGAAAGAGAAGGGAGTCAATCACACATCTGTCCCAATCTCAGCATTATCCAGTTCGAAAAGCATGCCTATTACCAAATCATTTATGGTGATATTCGATAGAAATGATTTTAAATTATGCTAGATGTCAACAACTATGTCTCAATGTGACATGACTAAGGGGAGTTATTTAGATGCATATGCCTAAAGTCCTAACCTAACTAAAAAATTGTTTTTGGTCCCAAGTGATATTATGTTTATTATATTAAGTGGTTTATTTTTAGGCTGGTCTTTGTATCATGGACCAAGCATATAGTTTAGGAGTGAAGTATGTGACGAGGTGTGAGACTTCAAAACAAAATTTCTTGAAAATGAAAGGAAGTCTAAACTAGTAAGCAAGTAAATGACAAAGTTAAATACTAAATTAAAATTATTTTTGTTTATCTAATTCAATCTCCAAAACTAAAATCAATTTGCTAATATTCATATTTCAAAAATAAAAACAATCTACTTTAACCTAGGGTTTCACAAGAAAACAATTTGAAAGAAAAAATCTTATAAAGGAAAGAAAAATATTAGGGATCTATGAGAACTCCTTTCTTTCACTAAGAAAATTTTATAATATAAAATAAAAAACAATTTAAAATAAAAATAAAAAGAATAATTATGATCGGTGGATGAAAAATAAATCTTAGACCCAAATTGAGAAAATTTAAACAAAGTCTTCTCACACAAATTCAAAACTAGAATGAATACTAAGGAAAAAAAATGCTCTTCTTCATTAAAATTTATGCAATAATGTATGAGTAACTGCTAGACAACAAGGTAGGTTTCTATTTTAAAGCCTACTATAATAGAAATCTAAAAGAAAAATATGAAATAAATTAATCAAGGGAAAGTACTAGAAACCCTAGGGGGTTTTGGTTCTTAACTCTACAATATTCTAGGTAATTATTTAGTTACAATCTAATCATTTAGAAAGAAAATTAAAAGTATTAAAAAACATTGAGAGAAAAAAAACCCTTAAAATTGAAAATATTACTTAGATTAATCTTTGGACCTAACAAAAAAACTAACTTAGAAAATGCATTGTCCCTTGCAGATAATGGCCCATAAAATGCATTGATCAATGCAGATAATGGCCCATAAAGTGCATTGGTCAATGCATAGACATTCCCATGAAAGTGCATTGGAACCTATAGGTTTCCAAAAAGTTGAGAAATGGTCTCAAAGGCATATATGAAGGCTTCCAGTCACATGTTTCGAACATACATTGCACAAAAAATAACAACAAAAAATAGGGCCAAGAAACAAAAAAAAAAAGAGACGCAAGGGGTTTAGAAATAAACCCATAACTTGTTGGAAATACTAAAACAACTGAGAGGGAGGGTGAATCAGTTGTTTATGAGCTTAAACAATTTTATACCTTTTAAATATTATTAATCTTCCTTCAAGTGATCATCAACAATATACAGCATATGGACAGTAAAAGTAAAGACCCTCAGTCACACATAAAGTACACACAGAGACAGATTTTCACAAGGAAACCCATAAAAGGAGAAAACCTCTTCTTCTTCGAAATGATAGGAAGTCTTTTTCAGTTCTATACATCATTTACAATTGAGCATCAACTCAATGTGAGGCTGCTACCTCTATTTTACAAGCTGCAACTTGTTTGAGAGCACCAACTCTCTGGTTTCTCTAGCACCCACTAGAAGGAAGCACCAACTCCCTGAATATTCCAGCACCAACTGGATGGAAGCACCAACTT
>ML776804.1:465251-483056 GCA_009831015.1 Picea engelmannii
ATTACTGCACCCACGACTGTACCTAAGGTATATCATATTTCATTACTTAAGAAATCTATATACCTGATGCTAATCATGTAATCGATTGGAATATGATTCAGGTGGAACCAGAAAGTGTCCTGCAAGTGGACAGGAAAAGCAAATAGCTCTGAAACCGAGCTATAGAGCTTGTAAAGGTACAGTGGACCTGGTACAGTCCTGAGGACGCAACATGGAGAATGAAGAAGTTATGCAGGTAGAGTACCCGCATCTTTTTGCAAATTTTGAAAGGCTTGCAGAGATAGTGTAAGTTGCACTGAGGACAGTGAAAAAATAAGGGAGGGGGATTGTAATGTCCCCAAGGCCGAGCCCTTTATAAACCTGATGTATGAAACGAATTGTACATATGTGTTATAGGCTGGTGAGTTGAGTTCCTATAAGTTGTAGGCTTATGTGTTTGTTAGGCCAGGGAGCCTAAGTGTTGAAGGCCAGGAGCCTGTTGTTGTACTTGTATGTATGCAGAATATTTAATAAAATATAAACACCGCCAGGTGTAGACCGACCACAATGAATGAGTGAAGGGGGACTGAGTGTCCACAGATTGGGCAAGGAACTAGGGGCTGGAAGGTGGGAAAGGGGCTGAGTTATGAGCCTAGGGGCTAAGCCTAGGGGGCTTAGGCCTGGAATAATATTTTAATATTATTTCCAAAAAGAGCCATGTGCATATTATTTTATCCTAAGTTCCTGGCAAGGGAGGGAACGTGCAAAGGGGATGCACGTTATGGAATGCATGCAGTTCCAAGGGTGACAAGTGTCAGCCCTGGTGCATGCAAATAAAAGAGATGAAGTAAGTCGTGAGGGGGGGTTCTCATCCATTCGATCCATCTGTCCTGAGGGGGATCAAGGGAAGCCAGTCTGCAAGAGACCCTCGCGTAATCCTGATACAGAAAAGAAATCCGATGTTGTCCTGAAGAATCCGTGTACAACCCCATCCAGTGAGCGTGGAGTATGTGTCTGACTCTGAGAAATCCCATGTGCGCATTCCCTAAACAGGAAGCCTGTGTTGGACTCGAGTGGAAGGATCCTTGTTTGTTGAGAAAAAGCTGAGTTAGCCTGTGTGTAGAACCTTGTTCTGAAATCAACACCTTGAGATCATCCTGTGTCTGCTGAACCGATTTGGGGAAGCCTGTGTCTATGTTTCCCATGGGTTGTTGTGGTCACGTAGTACTAGACTGCATGAGGCTTGTTGGCCTGTGAGTGACTCCTCCAGGTGAGAGAGTGCGCAGAGGGAGAAGAGAACTCCTGGAAGGGACCCTGTAGTTGTCATAGAGCCCGGAGACTTCCGGTCCTGTATGTTCCTGTAACCCAAGGTAAGGGAGACTGGCAGCCGAAGGACTGTCTAGGTGACAGAGAAGGTGCACTCTCCTAGGGTGGAACATGCATGTGGGGAAAGAGGGTCTGTGGGCAGTGAGCGTGGGAGATTCCTGAGAGAGATTTCTTCCTGGTGGTTGTTTTATGTGCTATCTTCCGTGTAACCTCAGCCTAGCCTAGGATTCCTTTCCTTGGGGTGGAGCTCGGTCCCAGCTCGGGGGTGACCTACTGTTGAGTTGATGAACAGTGTGGTCTAAGGTTGGGAGGTTCGTGGAAGGCCTGCACTTGGTTGGTGATTTCTACAGTTGTTAAAAGATAAGTATATCGAATTATGCTTTAATCATGTTGAGCATGACTGCGTTGTTTATGTATCATGTTTTCCACTGTGTAAATGAATTAATGATGAATGTTATGGCTTGTTTAATTATAGCAGTACCCATATATTTTACTCTGAGTTTTAAGTGTGTTTAATTGTGTTAAATGCATTTGCTTATAAAACCCAGTATGAATTCTGTAAATTCCATGTACAGAACGGTAACTGAGAGGTTTGGAAACCTGGGTAGTGAAAGGGTACACTACAAGGAATATTCTCTGTGATACCACTGTAATGTTCCCAACTAGATATGATTGGAAAATTGAGGCTTTTATGTGTTTTTTCCTTGTGGTATTTTGTCAAACACTTTGTAGATTTGTCTTTTAGAGTTGTGCTAGGGTTTATTGGGATAGTTTTAATGATGTTTTCAGCAATTAAAATATAACAATGTATCCAATAACATATACACATCAATATACAGTAAAAGAAAATCAAGAAAATGCGACAAATACCTCAGATCTAATTTTATTTATCGTAATATAGCTAACCTCATACAAAATGAGGCAGATTTGGAATACATGTAGAAGAATGATGTGTGTGGCTGGTATTTCCTCCAAAATATAGTAGAATGATGGAGATATGAACTCTCAAGAGTCCACCAAGATGAATACAAAAGATACCCAATATCCCAAGTTGTATGTGCTACCCTCTCTAGCAAGATGCGCCCTTTATGGCTATAGGAACCACTGCAAATTCAGCCTCCAAGGATATGGCCTCTAATGCATTGAAATAAAATTTTAAAAGGTATATCGAGGAATGGGAAACCCCTATTCCAAAGCTCCAATCTATTGGAAATGATCTTCCCTTCCAAAACACAAGACCTCCAATGAGCAGTGCACGCTCCTAAAGAGAAACCCGCCCTCCTGGATGGTAGAATGAATAGGCTGAATTATGCCCTTACAAATTGATGAAAATAGGTTCCCTCACAATGGAAATCAACCCTAGAACACAATCTATTGAATATCTAGTCACTGTCAAGCAAATTGAATATGTTCTCCTCAAAAAGTGTGCCCCAACCTGCTGGAAAGCTCCACAAGTGCTCCATGCTTCCTCAACTCCTCCTATAACTGAATGGTAATGGATGTAGAATGGTGAGGGATGAATATTTCACCTCTTTTACCAATCTTGGATCAGGTTGGGTGGGATCTTTCACCACCGAGATGATCTCTAGGGTTTGTTCAGTCAAAACCCTCAAAACCCCCAAGTGCATGGGCTCTCTAGCAAGAAGCCAGACATCAAAAGGATAATCAACATAATGAGAGAATAGAGGCCCCTATCTCTCGTTTTGATCCATATGGATATCGGTGGCCACCTACCTTTTCCAACTAGCTGAAAATTGTTTTCTGACAATTTTGGCAATTTACTACTTTTAGTAGTTTTAAGTTCTGGAGCCATTTTGAGGGCCTAAATGAAGGTTTTTCGGTATCGATATCTTCAATTATACTGAATTCATAATTGAGCCTCCAAAATGAATCTCCTCAATGATACCTTTCCAACAAGCTATCACACACCTAAAATGGAGATCGTATGCAAAAGTTACAACCCCAAGAAGTTGATGTACCAACTTACCCAAACGGGGCCCACATGACTTTTGGCGCTTCATCTCCTAGGCTTAGGTTTTTGGATTTCTAGGGTTTTTTGAATTCTTTCTTATTGTAAAAAGGCCTTTAGATCCTCATTGTAACCTTCTTCTTGCGAATGCACATTGTCATCGCATCTCTTCTCAGAGATAAGCCGCCACCATTCCAACAAGCTTGTTTCCACTGCATTTTACAGTTTCAGCTTATTTCGTTATTGAATAGAAAACCAGTTTTGTTGTATCTCTGTTATTTTGTGTTAAGAACCTATTAATAATCTGTATTCATTTCGTTCTTCTCATAAAATCCAGATCAGTGGTATCAAAGCGGTCTGCTCCTTGTCGTCTTAATGCATGTCCCCAATGAGGTCGGAGTACAAAGAGTTGGGTCTCGAGCTTGTTTCTCTTGAGGATAGAATATCTCGCACGCCCAATCGACCTCCCATGGTAGGAGAAAATAAATATTATGGGATAGGATATCCTTTCAAACTGTTGATTGAGGAAGCCCTCATGTAATAGAGGAACGAAATGATGGATAGTTTCACACAAATCCTTCGACGACTACCAACAAGCGACACATATTCTTCGAATGGAGGTGTCGCCCCCTTCAAGGTACAAATAAACTTCGATATTCCTATATTTGAAGGTCATATAGATGCAGATGTTGTAGACAAGTGGTTGAATCTACTAGAAGGGTATTTTTCTATCCATAACTTTTCGAATAGAGAAAAGATTACTTTTGTGCTCCTCAAAGTCGTTCCCCATGTCAAAGATTGGTGGGAAACTTTCTGTGAGCAAAAGGAAATAGAGGAAAACTCATTATTTTCAGTCACAGCCACCTGGGAATCCTTCAAGGATGTTATTAAGTAACAATACTACCCTGTCGGAAGTTATGATGACCTGTATACCAAATGGACCACACTGCGGCAAGAAAGAGACCAAGCAGTGTTAGATTTCACAAATATCTTCCATACCTTGCGCATCAAGTTGGGTATCAAATATTCGGAGTGACATCTGGTGCTCAAGTATCGCGATGCTCTACATAGATAAATCCAGACCAAAATGGAATTTCTAGACATCTCATCCTTGGGTGCAGCCTACTGATATGCCATCAAAATCGAGCAGAAGCTCAAACAAAAGATGCGGCAATTTGGGCTTGGGAACCCCTCACAACAAAAGCCAGGAAAGGGTGTCCCCAACCCACCAAACAAAGGACAAAGAAAAAATGGACAACATTAGGACAACCAATCCAAGCCGCAAGCAAATAAGCACACCAGAATGACAAAGAAAGATACCGGGAAGTGGTGCAACTTCCATAAGAGCCCTTGGCATAACACTGTTGACTGCAGCTCAAAGAAGTCGCTAGTGGTTGAAGTGAAAGTCTCTGAATCAGATGCATATTCTAACTCTGAGCTAGAACCAAAAAGAGGAAGACGGATCATTGACACATAACCCAGTGCCACCATTGCTACCACCAAGCTCCAGCTCGGTGAGCCAGACGAGCCAAAAGAAGGAGAGTGCCTCTTCCATTCACAGATGTGGGTAAAGGTACCCCGTTGCACTTCATTGTTGATAGCGATAGCCAGAAGAACCTCATATCAGGAGAGGTTGTCAAGCGGTTGGCCCTGCCAACAATGTTGTACCCACAACCCTACACCATTGGATGGCTCCACCAAGAAAGCAATCTCTGCATCAGCCAACAATGTTGATTGTCGTATGGCATCAAGCCCTTCAAAGATGATGTATTGTGTGATGTTACTCCTCTCAAAGTTTGTAATGTTCTTTTGGGGAAACCGTATTTATGGAAACTTCATGTTGTATATGAGTTTAGGCCTCATAGTATTATTATTACTTTGAATAGGAAATTGTACAGGATACCCGAGGCAGTCCCACCTAGTGTTATTTCCTTGAAATCTGCTAAGCAATGCAGGAAGGTCATCTCTCAGACAGAGAAGTTTGACTTCTTCGTGATTCACTCTCAGAATAAGAAAAATATTGCAACCACATCTAGGGTCTCTGCATCCGACCTCTCCACACAATAGAAGCAAGTATATAAGGTCATGGAAGAATACTCAGATATCTTCTCCTCACCTACAGGGGTACCTCTGCACTACCAGGTCAAGCACTCCATCGATCTAACCCCCGACGCACTGCTGCCCAATAGGACAGTCTATCATCGCTCTTTGTTAGAGAATGAGGAGATCAAGTGATAGATCCAAGAACTGCTCCACAAGGGGCACATCTGCCCCAGCTCATCACCTTGTAGGAGCCCAATCGTGCTGGTACAAAAGAAATATGGAACCTGACGACTCTGTATTGATTACTGAGATCTGAATAAAATTACAGTCAGAAACCGGTACCCGATTCCCTGAATTGATGACCTCCTTGATCAACTCACGGGGGCCAAATAATTCAGTAAGATTGATATGAAGTTTGGCTACCACCAGGTTCTGATAGAACATATAGATTTATGGAAGACCACCTTCAAGTCAAAGGAAGGCCTTTTTGAATGGTTGGTCATGCCCTTTGGTTTGACAAATGCTCCAACCACTTTCATGAGGATGATGGACGATATCCTGCGACCATTCACCAATAGATTTGTAGTGGTGTATCTAGATGACATTCTAATTTATAGCAAGACTTGGGCCGAACACTTGCAGCATATACAACAGGTTTTGCACACCCTACGACAGCACAAGTTATATGCCAACTTGGAAAAATGATCCTTCGGTATGGATAGGGTCCATTACCTAGGATACATCATTGATCAGCATGGCGTACATGTGGATCCAGCCAAGATCCAAGTCGTCCGTGACTGGCCATCCCCAACAACACTTACTGAGCTTCAGAGCTTCTTGGGCCTTGCCAATTTCTACTGCAGGTTTGTGTTGGGTTTCTCCCATATTGCATGGGACCTCAGCCAAATAAATAGGGGTGGTGGTAAGGTGAAATTTGTGTGGGGCCGGTCCCAACAACAAGCGTTCGATGATTTGAAGTAGTGCTTGTGCTCAGCCCCAATACTTTCACTACCAGACCTGAAACATCCCTTTGAGATCAAGACAAATGCTTCAGACTATGTTGTGGGTGCCATTTTCACTCAACACGGCCACCCTGTGGCCTATCATAGTGAGACACTGTCAGATACTGTCCATAAGTACCTTACTTACGACAAAGAAATGTACTCCATTGTGCAAGAATGCCGCCAATGGAAAAATTACATTCTTGGGAAGGAGATAGTCATCCACACTGATCATAAGACATTGCAGTTCATGTAGACACAAGGAAAATTGCAAAATCACCACCATCAAAAGTGGTCCACATACTTGCAGTAATTCCACGTCAACATCAAGTATAAAACAGGAAGCACCAATCACGTCGTTGATTGCCTTAGTAGGCCTCCGGTCGCGACACTCACCACGGTGGTATACTCTTGGGGCCATGAGACATCTGGATGGCGCCAACTCTATGAGACAGACCCCAAATTAGCCACCACCTACCAAATGTTGGGTGCAAATGCAGTTGTCAATAATTTCCATCTTCAAGATGGGTTGTTGTGTCGTCTAGGCCATATCTATGTTCCATCAAGTGAGCGATTGAAACTGATCTGGGAAGCCCACTACAGTCGGGTGGCAGGACACTTCGACATTGAAAATACAGTGGCGATGCTACAGAAACATTTCTACTGGTCAAAACTTTGACAAGAGGTCAACAAGTATATCAGGTCCTACACTGCCTGCGTTATTGCCAAACTAACCACTAAGGAACAAGGCCTGTAAACCCCTCTTCCTACTCCTGATAGGCCATGGGAATCCATCTCAATGGACTATATGTCAAGCCTCCCATCCACCAAGTGGGGAAATGGCTATGTTTTTGTGGTTGTTTATCGCTTTTCTAAGATGGAAATTATGGTTGCCTGCAAGAACAGCATCACAGCAAAGGCCACTGCCAAGCTCTTCTTTGAACGAGTCTGGGTAGATTTTGGAATCTCACAAACCATTGTCTTAGATCAGGATAGTCAATTTCTCATCACATTCTGGTCGAGCCTCTGGTCACTTCTGGACACCAAGCTCACCAAATCCACGACCCTCCACCCCCAGACAGATGGCCAAACCGAGGTTGTAAATCGAATGATTGGGCATATCCTTCACATGTATAATTCAAAGCACCCTCACACATGGGATGAGAGCCTTCCCTATGTCCAACATAGCTACAACCGATCCTTGCATAGCTCAACCGACCACAGCCCCTTTCAAGTGTGGTTGGGATTCCAACCATTGGGTCCCATAGATGTTGCACTTCCCCTTGCAGTCACCTCGACTGACTCATCTCCTAATCCAACTAAAGCTGACAAAGCCACCCAGTTCATTGAGCGGATCCAGCACACCTATCAATGGTTTTAGGATATCCTACAGAATTACATTGACAAGTACAAACAACACCATGATCAACATCAGGTGTCGCATAAGTTTCAGGTGGGTAACAAAGTTTGGTTGCACTTGCAAAAAGAACGCCTTACAGGACCCCATTGGAAGCTTCGCCCACATCATTATGGGTCATTGTGGGGGATAATTATTTTGAGCTCAACATTCCTCCTTTCCTTGGCCTGCACCCAGTGTTCAATGCGGATCTCCTTCGCCCTTATTTCCCACCATTAGTGGACACCTCATAAATAGTGGAACAGCTGACACCAAAAAAGGTCAACACTGACTAAATACAACAAGAATCCAATGATTAGATTGTGGAAATATAGATCAAGGGCACTTGACAACAAAGGATCCATCTTTATCGAGTCGTCAAAGCAGGGTAGCTCTTGCACCAAGGAAAGTGGCTCACCCGGGGCCAAATTCAGCAAAAATTTCCTCATCTGATGGGGGACCCCAATGCAATGGAGAAGATTTATTCCTAAGGAGAGAGGATTGATCCATATGGATATCGATGGCCACCCACCTTTTCCAACTAGCTCAAAACAGTTTTCTGACAATTTTGGCAATTTACTATTTTTAACAATTTTAAGTTCTGGGGCCATTTTGACGGCCTAAATGATTTTTTTTGGGGATAGAGCTCCTCAATGATATACAAAGTCATGATTGACCCCCCAAAATGAATCTCCTCGATGATACCTTTCTAACGGGCTATCACACGCCTAAAATGGAGATCGTATGCAAAAGTTACGACCCCGAGAAGTTGATGTACCAACTTACCCAAACGAGGCCCACATGACTTTTGGCGCTTCATCTCCTAGGCTTAGGTTTTTGGATGTCTAGGGTTTTTGTCATTATTTCTTATTGTAAAAATGCCTTCAAAGCCTCACTGTAACCTTCTTCTTGTGAATGTGCGCTTCTGTCACATCTCTTCTCAGAGATAAGCTGCCACCATTCCAGCAAGCTTGTTTCCGCTGCATTTTATAGTTTCAGCTTATTTTGTTATTGAATAGAAAACCAGTTTTACTGTATCTTTGTTATTTTTTGTTAAGAACTTGTTAATAATATGTATTCATTTCATTCTGCTCATAAAATTTGGATCACTTTTGTCCCCCATGTTCATATTTTCCCTCCAAGTGAATTTTAATTTATTTTTATTATTCTTTAATTAAATCACCTTATTAATTAATTGGCCTTTTTTCCTCTAAAAAGTGATTTATTCATCCCTATGGCTTATCCGACGAATGAAATTCACTTCTCATCATCTAATCCTATCGTTTTCTTCCTCCTGATTCTGATGACCTATTACACTAAGAAGTTTCTCCAAGTATTATTCCCAAAATGACTTTCTTAGTGAAATTAATTAATATATGACCCATTAAACTCAAAGTTACAAAAAAAATCAGAATGAAATGGAACCAAATCCAAGTTGTGTGGAATGGATACTAATGATGAAATATGATGAACGATGCAATTCAGGCCCAATAAAATCCCTCAATATCTCCTGAAATTGTTGTCATCCCCATCTAGCTACTCTAGTAGGCATAACACTCTGTAATATAATAATGTCCAAAAATGGGGACATTACATCAAGGTTCATCAGTTGAAACGAGCTGAAATGGGAAAATGTCAACTCAAGGTATTGGCTACTACTGTCAACTCAAGATATTTGCAAAAAAATATCAAGGGAATAAATTTAAGGAGCATATATATTATTTATGGTCATTTCTGAGGACATTTCCAATGAGGAGGTTGATGGTGGGAATTAGGAGGAAGCCACTCCCATCACCAAGGAAGTTCCTCATCTTGACCAACCAAGGGAATAATTCCAAATTGTCCTTCATTCTTTAACCAAAACTCACAATTTATTTCAGCAATGCATAGTTTAAGAAGCACATTACTATATCCATGTTGTTTTATATTTTATGACTGCAAATGGGGGATCTATGAAATGTGGTGGCTAGTGTAAAAATATGAAACTTCAAGTGGATAAGTATTCCCTAAAAACTCACATGTTTTCCATTGAAATTAATGGATTTGATATTGTTTTGGGAATTATATGGCTATGAACATTAGGCACCATCACTATAGACTTATTGGAATTATATATGAGCTTTTAGAAGGATGGTAATTACTACATTCTTAGAGGTATCAAATCAAGCTCTCTAGTAATCATGATCTCCCACCATATGGAAAAGCTTATAAAAAGGGTCATTATGGAATTATTTCACAATTCGATACTATTCATTCCTTTAAGAATGTTTCTCATCTAGTTCATATGGATTTATAGTTAGTATTGGAGAAACACAAGAAAGTCTTTGAACATCCCCAAGGATTAGCACTCTCACATGGAGAGAATTATTATAGCTTCCCACTACTTTTGGGTAGCCTACAACCAAATGTGCATCCATATCATCATTAGTCTTTCATGTGTCCTATTTGAAGAAGGTTGTAGTATTGAATTGCAAAGTGCATATAAACCTAATAGATCTTGATGAAGAAGGTTCCATTTAGCTCCAACCAGAAGCAGTATTGGATACTAGAGAGCATCAATTACACTAGAAAATGATCAAGAAAATATTAATCTAGTGGAAATATATGCAACCATAATATGCCACATGGGAACTAACAACGATTCTACAACAATTTCATCACCTTAATCCTTGAGGAAAATGTTTCTTTCAAAGAGGGAGGCAATGTTAGGGTCCTACCCTAACCCCCTTACTTAGATACTTCATTAATGTATGAGGCTTGTTATCATAGGATTTGTACTTGTGCAAATCCTATCACAAGATCCCCAAATAGTATGTAACTATGGAAGAACCTACCATTGTGACCTAAGTAGGGACTCACCTCGTTTTAGTGATGGAAGAGGTCCACCACAAGGGAAGCTTCCCTAGTAATCTCAAGGGATCAAATAACAATTTTAATATCCGAGCCTATCACCCCCTATCTTGATCACCAAATGATTGTTCTAGGTCAAAGAACAAGAATAGGTTTGAAGATGATTTGGTCCTTCCTAGAACAAGAACACTTTACAACATATATATAACAATTTCCAAGTCAACGTATGCAATAAATACCTCCTTTACACACTAGAGAAGTTTGATTTCTATGGCTATTGCAAATTGAAGAAGAAAAATAGTCTTATAACAAAAATAAGTAATTTGTAACAACAACAATAATAAATGGTCAAAAATACCACAATTGACCACGAAAACCATGCATACCTCCAATAGAGTATTATCCAATTGTTGTGTGTTATTTCTAAGTGATTTAAGCCACCTTTGTATTAGTGTATACAACAAATTAATGTGATTTAGATGGTTGTAGAAAACCTTTTATAACAGAAGAAAGTTGTTGAGTGAGTTTGCTAGGGTTAGTGTTAGTACAATTAGTAGGATTATTGATAGTTTTGAGAGAGGTATTTTCTCAATCAATTCACCAAGAGAGTTTCTTCAAGATTATTTCCTTTCTAGGGTTATGGAGCCTTTAAATGAAACCAAGCTTGAAGGTTGATCTACATCAAAACCGAGAGGTGGGATATAAACCCTAAGGTGCAAGCACATTTGGGACTTAGGATTTAGATCATGAGGAGAAGGATGTCTAGGGTGCAAGCACATTTGGGCCCTTCTTGTAGCTTCAACTAGGTCAAAGGTCAATTGAACTTTAGGGATTTAGGGTTCTAACCGTATGGTCTAGGATCTTTCTGTTGGGTGACTTATTAAAGAATCGTATTAAATGAGCATAAACAAAAGTACACCATCAATAAATAAAATCTCCAAAGGAAAGAGACATAAGCCTACAATATGAAAAAAAAACTTGATAATGGAGTTCATCCCTGGTGGACTACGTCTTCGGGTCCTGCTCTCAAATGGGTAGGTATTTTTATTAACTCCACCAAAGAATTAAGCTAGAGAATCTTTACTCAGATCAGAAAACTAACATAAGTAACATCATTCTGGAATTAAGCTAGAGAATCTTTACTCAGATCAGAAAACTAACATCACCACTGCGTTTGTGGCATCGTTTTTCCTAAAAATGACTATGCCCATTCCTCAATCTAAGTATGATACTTTCAGGCCCAAGAGACATCTCTGCCTCAGTTTTCATGCCACTACCTCTATAATAAATGACTGAAAAATCTTGAAAATTGTACCAAAATCCGTACAGGTGTGCTTGTTCTGATCTCCCCTCTTTCTCCTAGCAGAAAGCCCTTTTTTATACAAAAAGTAGGTGGTTATGTAATGATTGAGTTGGTTGGCACGCTAGTAGATGGAGCTATTTTTAGACGTTTAGTTGGCGGATTTCCCAGGATCAAATCTCATGGATTCCACTTTAACACATGGTTTGCAACCAAACTTTTGGCACACTCTGCTAAAATGGCGGTCAGTTTTGCAGGCGGCTACTAAATATGGCAGAAAATTACTACAAATGGCGAAGATCCTGGCAGGGTTTTAAACTAGTGTCCCGGTGGAATATGCAACCGTATATGGTGGAACCACCCCATATTTGGCGGCATTGTAATATACAATATTTTTGGTTTTTCAGTCACGAGGCATCATTGTGCATTTGCACGCTGCCACGTGGCATCTCATGACTAGGCCATGTGGTAGCCAATCATTGCCCCATGTCACCTCCTTTGCACAGTCATCCTGTCACACCACCCTTCTGCCATATCATATTGACACATGTGTATGGATGCCACATCATCCTGCCACCTATCGTACGAATTCCACATGGCATTTTTCCATTGGTCCACATGTCGGCCTAAAAAGTCCAAATTTGAGTGACACGTGGGAGCCTCTCGTGCTGCCACATCATCATGTTGATGTCAGCAGGACATGTGTCACCCTCTGTTATTTCCATGTATGTTGTACGGATGATTATTTCATCTATACTGATGTTGATGTCAGGAGTACAAATGCTGACTCATCCCTGCTAACTGGGCTAGGTTGACCAAAACTTTGACTGTGAATATCTTTCAATTTCTAACTCCGTTTGATGAGTCGTTTGCGTCGTTAGAAATCTTGTGATGTGCTCTTCGCAATCATGCCATTTTAACTCGGTTTTGGGAACTTTGAATTTTTTCCCTTTCTCTATTTGCTAAAGCCATTTTGAGTGTTCTGAGTTGTTCTTAACCTTCTCTGGATCCTTTTTGGATCACGCCTTCCCACTGAGAGCTTTTTGGACCACCAAAATATTTCATTAATCAACTGGTAAGTGAGGGAAGAGTCTCCTCACTTTGTCCTTCTCAATCCACTTTTCCTTGCTTGGATGTGTTCCCTTTAAGCCTACTAGAAGATAATCAACATCACCCCTACATGAAGTCCTTGTCCTTCTGTCCAGGATGGTATCTTCCTGTAACTCATCCAAGTACTCAGGTGAAAAATCATCAACTGAAGGTATTGAAACTTCCTCATCCTGATCCATGATCGCGGGAGGCTAAAAAAGTTTCAAGTTCTCTACATTCACAATAGAGTAAATCTGCATATAAGGTGGAAGATCTAAACGAAAAGCATTAGTGCCACTTTTCTCCAAGATAGTGAAGGGTCCATATCGGATAGGCTTAAGTTTCTTGACTTCACCCTTCAATCATTCCTTCCTGATGTGAATCCATACTCGGTCTCCAACCTGGAACTGATGATCAACCCTATGCTTGACTACTTGTCATGCCGAGCTTTATAATGTGCTTGAATCTTCTCCAACTGTTCCCTGACTGCCTGGTGTATTTGTTGGATCCTATGAATGAAATTTCAGGCTCTATCCTCTATCCATTCGCCATTCACATCGACATATATCCCATACATTAAGTCCAAAGGAACCTTGGGTAGGTACCCAAAACATGTCTCAAAAGGTGAACTCTGAGTGGATGTGTTAGCACTAGGAATCACCTTCAGATTGCATGGAAGGCAATCCCAGTACCCATAAGGTTATATGTAAATGTAAAAGAATTTTTTAAGGGATCAAATGGATAAGACTCAAGATGATAATGTTCTAAATCAGAAATATGGGCTAGCATACACGAGCAATCCAGGTCTTGACTAACTTCAATTAGTAAGTGGGAGTAAATGTGAACACAGGGAAGTCTTTTATGATAGGAATGTAGAGGTTGTTGTAAACATCAAGTCTGCGAACAACCTAAGGAAGAAAAACTCTAACATAAGATCTTCTTGAGTTCAAATTTTAAGGACACTAAAGAAACATCATAATAATATTATAATCAAACATACATCATAATATCACCACAACAATTCATGTGAATCATTCAAGCATGAACACTTCAGCATCAGAGGCAAATAAGTTGGAATAAGAAAGTTGATTTCTATTAACCAATATGTCTCAAATCAAGTACATAACCAGTTCACAGTAACTTCATCAAAATATTATAGTATAAAGGATCCTAGCTCAACCATTCAAACCTACTAAAGCATTTCATCTATCTATTTATAACAAAAAAGGGAGGCAACAACTAGATATGCGAGCTGGCCCTCCTCCCATGAAAATCTCCTAGTAGTTATTTCATCTAACAGCTTAAACTAACAACTCTGCTATAAAAAGGGAAAATGTTGGCCACTGATCCAACAAACTTCAAAATAACTTGATATTCTATTGATGCACATCTCCATATGTGCTAAGTTTCCTTTAGATGCTTGTAACTATCATCATGTTATTAGTTGTTATCCTTATCTATCTTCCACATCATCAGCCATTCACTAAGATGATAAACTGGGCCCCCTATATTCCGGGTACTTGTTGGTAGCATCATTTGGTAGCAAGCTTCTGTAGCGCGACCTCCTAAATAGGCATGTTGAATGTTTAGTGCCAAACCATGTATACCTCTGTGTAGAATTCATTCTCTACCAAAATTTCAGTAGCACCATCCTGTGTGCCTCTGTGTAGAATTCGGTCTCTACTAGAATTTTGGTAGTGCCATCCTATGTGACTCTGTGTAGAATTCGATCTTTTCCAAAATTTTGGTAGCACCATCCTGTTTGTCTGCGTGCAATTGGTAGCGCCCAGCTGACTTCGCAACACCATCATTTCAATGTTGATAGATTTGGTAGCACCCCTAGGCAGTTAGTAGCACCATCACTACATCATTCTTAGGCAATTAGGTAGCATTATAGAAATAATACAAATAGAACTTTGAAAATTAGACAATTTCATAGTGCTAAAGCGCTACGGAATGTCTGCGCTACTAGTGTCAAAATGATTAATTCTTTGTAGATCACCAAAACTCTGAACAATATGCATTTAGAAACCAGTATAGGTGGTAGAGGAAGTATTTCCTTAATTACATATTCTTGTGAAAAGGGGCCATCCTCAAAAATGAAATTCACCTCTCACCAATTATTTCATGAACCTGACACTCCTTCTTGTGGAAGGAGGACTTCCTTTTGGAAAAACAGCATGCTTCATTTTAGCAGTAGTAGGATTCTTCACTGAAACTATGCTTTCTTTGGTTGTTGACTTCTCTTGTTCAATAGAATCTTCAATCAACACATCCAAGTTTCTTTGAGCCATCTCATCTTGGAAATGTTGCAACTCTACTTTGAGCTTTCTGTTCTAAGACTGAAAGTCTTTGTTTTGCCTATAAAGGTTTTTGAGTTGCCCATGGAGAGGATGGGCCTTTCTTGTCACAAACCTTGCTAGATCAAGAGTGTGGTTGTAGCCATCCATGAGTTCTTTCATATTAACCATGTCAAACATGGATTCTTCTTTCAAATGAGACACCTCCTTCCTAGCATCCCTAAGTTGCCTGATTAATCTTTTGAACATCTGGCTGCTAGGTGGAGTAGTGATGTGAACAGTCTCAATAGGATTTTTCATGGTTTTCTCTTCCTCTTGCATAGGAATTACTTTGTCTATATCAACAGGCTTCTTGATGCCTTTGCTTTATCTTTCTTCTTCTATACATGGATTTCTTCTTTCTTCTCCACATAAGGATTTTCTTCTTTCTTCTCCACACAGGTATTTTCTTATTTCTTCTCCACGGGCTTTTCAATTCCTTGGCCCTTATCTTTCTTCTTCTGAAGGATAGAGACTTTTGGTAGGGCATGTTCTTCAATGGCCTATTTAAGAGCTGATGATCTTGTGAAAGGCCTCCTGACCTTGATGTTGGCTGCTGAAGGAGATAAGGAGAAGTGTAGCTTCTTCCCTTTCTTTGTTGTAGTTTTAGTAGAAGAAGGGGCTTCTTCTAACTCTGGTGGAGGAAGGGTTGAAAGGTCTCTTTGTGGGGAATGATAAGCCTCCTCCTTAGTTCTTGCAACCTCCTTAATGGCCTCTTGATATTGAACAGGAAATCTACTCTTTCTCTTCTTGCTAGTACCTGCTTTAGCAACACTGGTGGATGGTAAAGAGCTTGTTATCTATGACTGAGGAGTAGCTACTATATCCAACTTCATGTGAGAATAAATAATGAAATTTTCCCATGAGATATCCTTCTTACCCAGCTCTTCAGAAACTAGCATTCTAATCAACCCAGAAGGAAAGATGCTAGTATCCACAACCTTAGACTTGGATTGAACCATGTATGACATCTTGCCTATGCTCCTTAGCAAATAGTAGGGAATGTTTATTTCAATTTTGCCAGTAAAATGCAGCAAAAGCCTTATATGCTACTGGTATAGTGTATTGAACCTCTCTTCACATGTAAAGTACCTCTGAATAATCCTCCATATTTAATCAAACTACTCAATCAGATGATTTCTTGGCACACCTTTAGAAATATTATCACCTTCATATTCAGGCTTGAGGAAATCTTTGGTATAGGATGCATCTAAGGTCATGGATTTAAACCATATCTGACGAGTGATAGGGATTCCTGTAGCAGCTAAAATAGAGGTATCAAACACTTCAAATTCTAGGTCCCCTACCTCGGTCTTTGTTAGAAAAATAGGACTATGGAGCAATAAAATAAAACAAATGCGGATATAAAACACAGAATATACACAATAAAAGAGAGACATAGATTTACGTGGTTCACCCAGTGCGGGTTATGTCCACCAGAGAAATTGTCAGATCCTTTCTTTATTATTATCCAGCAAAATGAAGGGATACAACCTACAGCAAAATCCGTTGTAACTTCCTCTTATTTATCTCATAGTCTCCTCTCTCAAAATACAATACTCGCCAACATACATAGCCGCAATACATTTCCCTCATAAAAGAGGGTTTCCTTATAGGGAAAAAAAACCCTAACATAATCTCTATCGTTAGATCTGTGATCTTATAATGAACCGTCCAAATTTACAATGAAATTACAATATACTTTTACAAGGCAATTTTTGCACTCCCCCACGTGGAAGAGTGTACATACCTATGGGGTGTAAATACTTCATGGGGTATAAACACGACTAAAAGTAAAAGACCTCTAAATCCGGAAGATAATCACGCTCCACAACCAACAATCTCCCACTTGGAGACTGATCTCAACAACTCCACTGCTATTGTACATGCTGGACTCTGAACCTTCCTGGACCTGGTAAATTTCTCATCTTCATATTCATTCTTGAAGACCAACTGAAACTGAGCAATAACTCAGCTTCTCCCTAGTTACTCCCTTTGTTAACATGTCTACAGGATTCTAGCTAGTGTGTATCTTTTCCAGCTTCAATTGTCCATCTTCCAAGGTGGATCGTATGAAGTGGTACCTCAACTGTATATGCTTAGTCTTTGAATGGAAGGTTGAGTTCTTTGCAAGGTGAATGGCACTCTGAATGTCATAGTACAATCTGTTGTTCTCCTGCTTCTTTCCCAATTCCTCCATAAACCTTTGCAACCAAATCATCTCTTTATTAGCCTCTGTAGCAGCAACATACTCTGCCTTTGTTGTTGAAAGTGCAACAACCTTTTGCAGTTTCGAAATCCAACTTATTGTTGTTCCACCTATAGTAAAAACATACCCTATGGTTCTCCTCCTGCTATCTTTATCACCTACCATATCTGAATCAACATATCCCTATAGAAAAGTGTCTAAACCTCCAAAACATAATGCATGTGTAGTAGTACCTCTCAAATACCTGAGAATCCACTTTACTGCCTCCCAATGTTCTTTACCTGGATTTTTCATATACCTGCTC
>ML776804.1:484169-498123 GCA_009831015.1 Picea engelmannii
CTTGGATTTTGCCTCAAGCTTTGTTCTATTTTCTTTATCAATATGGACAAATGCTTCACAACCGAAAGTTTTCAAAAAAGAATAGTTTACCTTTTTTCCTGTCCATTCCTCCTCCGGAATTCTACCATCCAAAGAGCTTGAAGTTCCTCTTTTTATTAAGTAAACAACAGTATCTACAGCATCTTCCCAAAACTGTAAGGGAAAACCAGCATGCAATCTCATACTCCTTGCACGCTCCATGATTGTCTTGTTCATCCTTTCTGACACACCATTTTATTGTGGTGTTCGTGGAACTGTCTTCTCTCTACGAATCCCATGGTATGAACAGTAATAATAAAAATCCTTGCTACAGTATTCACCTCCATTATCTAATCTGAGACACTTCAAAAATTTTCCTGTCTCATTCTCAACTAAAGCTTTCCATTTCTTAAAAGTATCAAAAACATCAGATTTTTGTCGAATGCAATAAACCCAAGTTTTTCTAGTTGTATCATCAATAAAAGTAACATAATAATGAGAGCCACCAAGAGATGATACCTGAGTTGGTCCCCATACATCTGTATGCACAAGCTCTAACCTTTCATTATTCTTTTTTTTTCCGACTCTGAGAAATCTTACTCTCTTTTGTTTTCCATAAACACAATGCTCACAGAAGTCCAAATCAATTTGTTTAAGATCTGGAAGCAAATTTATTTTGTGAAGTATCTGCATACCCTTCTCACTCATGTGTCCCAGCCTATGATGCAACAGTGATGTATCCACTTCTGTAGAAGCTAAAGATATAGAAGAGTCAGTATTACCAGTACATAAATACAATGTACCTACCTTCTCTCCTTTCGTTATCACCAATGATCCTTTGATGACCTTCCACATCTTATCTGTAAATATATATATACAACCTTCACTTGCCAACTGCCCTGTTGAAATTAGATTTCTCCTTAAATCTAGAATATGTCTTACCTCTTTCAACAACCATTGGTTTCCATTGCTTTGCTTTATTTTTACATTTTTGATTCCAACAATTTTGCATGGTGCATCATCACCCAAATGAACATGTCCAAAATCACTTTGAACATAATCTAGAAAATGTTTCCTATGGGGTGTGGCATGAAATGAAACCCCTAAATATACTACCCAAGACTCAGAAATATTATCTACAGAAAGAATCAAATCATCTTGTAACACATCACCTATTACATTTGCTTCTTGATTTCTCTCATGTTGTCCATCTCTTTGTTTCTTTGGAGCTCTGCAGTCTTTCTTCAAATGTCCTTTCTTCCCACAATTCCAGCACTCTATCTTTCCAAGTCTGGATTTGGATCTGCCCTTCCTAGAATTCCCACAGTTCCCTGAGCCCTTTCCTCTATCCTTTTGTCTTCCCCTGTTCTCCATGTTCAATGCATTACCTGATGTCTCACCTATGATTTTCCATCGCATTTACTCACGAAGGATAACACCAATAACATCATCAAATTTTAAATTATTTGAACCAGAGACAGAGTTACTTACAGCCATGACCAAGCCATTCCAGCTTTCTAGCAATGAGCACAAGATTAGAAGAGCCCTAACCTCATCATCAAATTCCACTTTTACAGAACTTAGCTGATTAGTAACCGTATTAAATTCATTTAAATGATCTGTAACAGACCCACCTTCCGACATCTTCATATTAAATAATCTCTTCATTAGAAATACCTTATTGGACGTCGAGGGTTTTTCATACAATTTGGCCAACATGTCCATCAAACCCTTCGTTATCTTTTCTTTCAAGATATTGAAAGCCACCGATGCTTCCAGGCTCAGCCGTATCATTCCTATGGCCTTTCTGTCAAGAATCTCCCATTCTTCGTCCTTCATGGATGTCGGCTTCTTTTCTACTCCGCTCAATGGTAGGAATAGATACTTCTGATATAAATAATCTTCCATCTGCATCTTTCATAACTGGTAGTTTTGGCCGTTAAATTTCTCGACCCTAAACTTTCCATCTTCCGACATTGCTCCCACTCGAACCAGGAACCCTCTTTTCCTGCGAGTTACCTTACGCTCTGATACCGGTTGTAAGAAAAACAGGACCGCAGAGCAATAAAATAAAACAAATGAAGAAATAAAACACAGAAGATACACAATACAAGAGAGACACAGATTTATGTGGTTCACCCAGTGTGGGCTATGTCCACCAGAGAAATTGCCAGGTCCTTTCTTTATTATTATCCAGCAAAATGAAGGGATACAACCTACAGCAAAACTCGTTGTAACTTCCTCTTCTTTCTCTCACATTCTCCTCTCTCATAATACAATACTCGCCAACATACATGGCCGCAATATGTTTCCCTCATAAAAGAGGGTTGCCTTCTAGGGCAAAAAACCCTAACATAATCTCTATCGTTAGATCTGCGACCTTATAATGAACGGTCTAGATTTACAATGAAATTACAATATACTTTTACAAGGCAATTTTTTCACTCCCCCGCATGGAAGGGTGTACATACTTCTGGGGTGTAAATACTTCATGGGGTATAAACATGACTGAAAGTAAAAGACCTCTAAATCAGGAAGATTATCAGGCTCCACAACCAACAGTCTTCAGGCCATGAAAATGTAAGGCAAACTGCCTTGTCACCTCAGGATGACTTGTTTGCATATTGTTTCAGAAGGAGAGGTATCCCACCCTTTGAAAAAACTCTTTGGCCATGGGCTCTGCCTCAAATAGATGAATGTCTACAGGCCCAGTTCTAACCACATTACCTCCCTTGTGTGACTTCTTATTCTGAGGAGTCTCCATAGTTTGGGATAAGATCTTTAGGGCTATGGATTGGTGATAACCAAGAGGATTAAAGAGTCAAATCTCAAGTGGATAAGGCTGCCCCTTTATAAGAATTTCCCTTAATCCAGACTGGTTGCTAGCTAGCTAAATATGGTTGTAAAAATCCCTCCTTTGAATGTGTGCAGGTATGAACACTGAGAAAAATATATGATGAAGAGATACCCTGTAATGGCCTTTGAAAACTAGGTTGAAACATCCTGACTCAATTTTCAGAGGAGGCAAGGGAGAAACAATGTAGTTTGAGTAGCGTCTATAGGTAGCACATCGCACATGCAGATGGTAAGACCTGCTTGGATATTATGAGCTCAGTGGTAATGGGAGGAAGATGTATCAAAATCAATAGAAAGAATATGATATTTGCAGGTTTGAATGGAGGGAAAAAACCGATAGGATGGTGTGAGGAAAGATCTCCTCCAGCTAGGCAGGCACAATAATTACCAAAATTTTGAGTGCTAATTCTCCTTGAAATTGATGTGCAAAGGACGAAAAACGTAGAATACATGTGGAATAATGACAGTTCAAGGCCTTAGCAAAATATCAGAAAAGACTCACGAGCAACTAGGCCTCTGAATCCACCTCAGCATCAGATCTCGTAGCGTTGTTGCCACCTGGTCGGAACTGGTAGTTTGTGTAGCGCAACAATTTGAGTTCTTCCAAATTCAAAAAACGTTACCATAGCTCATAAATATGAAACCTTGAAAGCATCTTTTAACCACCCCTAGCACTAAAAACAAGGAAGAGATGACATCAATGTCATAACTGCAAATCATGGTAGAATATGATGGACAGAGAGTGCACTACGAAAACTCCTGATGAGTTGGTAGTGCTCCATTTCAAAAATTGATTGGAAAATAAGCAAGGAAAAAAGGGGACAACAAGGCAAGGCTACAAGGGCATGAGTGAGGAATATGGCATGTCAAATCAAGTTGATCGTAGGGTGAGTCGATCCTAGTGTCAAGTCATGAAGGGAATCAAAAGTTAAATCATGAAAAAATTGTCCTAAGTCAAAAATTGTGTGAGGATCAAAACATAAGTCATGACTTAAAACTTTGTTTATCAAGGGGACCTAAACAAACACACGTTTAAAGGGGACACATAAAAAATTAAAATCTAAGGGCTTAGGAAAAGATGAAACTAAAGGCTAAAGACCCAAGGCAACTTAGTGTGATAACAGAATGAATGTAAATATTGGTTATAAGCATGTTTTACATAGGGTATTTGTTCATCCCATAACTGAGGATGCTTGTTACAGTAGACTCAAAGCAAAAGTACCATTGTTATGTTTACCACCTTTTTTTGTCCATCAATCTATGGATCGAAAGCAGTGATCCTCTTCAATTTGGTGTCCATCATTCTCTACAACCTATTCCAAAAATCCCCAAGGAATCGAGTATCTCGATCCGAGACAATGGACGTGGGTAAACCAAAGTGAACCCAAACATACTGAAAGAAGAGATTAGCAGACTTCTCAGTTGTGATCTGCTTTTTACATGGAATCAATATACACATCTTATTGAACCTATCCACTACAACATACAAATAATCATGACCCCCTTTGGTTATTGGTAAACCCCCTACAAAATCCATGGAAATTATTTCCCATGGATGGGATGGAACAGGAAGTGTTGAGTATAGCCCCAATTTTCTATTAGTGGGCTAACAAGTAGAACACATCACACACCCCTTTACATATTTAGTTACAATTGCTTTCATTTGAGGCCAGTAACAAAACCTTTGCAAATGAGCCATATTTTTTCCTACCCCAAAATTTTGAGACACAAGAGAAGTGTGATCTTCTCGTATCACATGGACTCGTTCACTTGTAGGAATACACAACTTCCCAAGATGATAGAGTAATTTTCCCTGCAGACAATAGTTCTCTACCTGTGCACCATGGGTTAGCTTCTCATATACTTCTTTAAAATCTTCATCGATGGAATATTGTTCTACATAGATATCATGAGATAAAGAAGTATTCTTCAAAATAATAGAAGCAACAATGGGAGGTCTAGAAATCATATCAGCTACCTTGTTACTTGTACCCTTCTTGTACTTGATTACCAAATGAAATTGTTGCAGAAAACCCATCCATATGTAGTGTCGAGACTGTTGTAGTTTGGTTTGTGCTTAGATATACTGTAAGGGTTGGTGATCTATATGTATGATAGTTTCCTTCCCTAACAATTATTGCTTCCATTTCTTTACATTTTGAACTAATGCATACAACTCTTTATCATATGTAGGATAGTTAACAACAGTTTGGTAAAAATTCTCAGAGTGGTAATAGATAGGCTTATGATATTGCATCAATACTGCACCCATGGCATATCTTTTGGCATCTATCTCGATCTTGAACAGTTGTTGAAGATTTGGTAGTGCTAATACTGGTGCGGTATTGATATTTTCCTTCAAAATGTTGCTAATACTGGTGCGGTATTGATCTTCTCCTTCAAAATGTTGAAATATTTTTGTTGCTTTCCTTCCCACTGAAAAGTGTTCTTCATACTGGTTAAGGCATGCAAAGAAGCTTCTATAAAGGATAAGTTGGGAATGAATCTCCTCCAATATTGGAATGCACCCAAGAAGCTTCGGATCTCAGTCACACTTTTTGGCTCAGGCCAATTTACAATTACTTCAATTTTGGAAGGATCAATCTTCAATCATCCTCCTCCCATGATATGAACTACGTATACATGTGCAGTCTTGTCAAATTCACATTTAGACATTTTTACATACAATTGTTCCCTCTACAAAGTATCGAATACATGTTTTACATGCCTTACATGTTCCTCCCAAGTCCCGCTAAAAACAATAATTTCGTCTAAATATACAATCACAAAGTCATCCAGGAAAGGCCTGAATACATCATTCATCACACGCATGAAATTTTTTGGAGCATTACAAAGCCCAATTGACATAACTAACCACTCAAACAACCCTTGTTTGGTTTTAAAGGAAGTCTTCCATGCAACATGTTCTGCAACCCTGATTTGATGATATCCACTGTGCAAATCCAAGTTAGTGAAATAAACAACATTCTTCAAGTGATCAAGTAAATCATCTATGTGAGGAAGAGGGTATCGATTTTTCACCATGATTTTATTTAAAGCTCGGTAATCGACACACATTTTCCATGTGACATCTTTCTTTGGCACCATCACTATCGGAGAACCACAAAGAGATGAACTAGGCCTAATGACCCCTTGATCCAATAAGCCTTGTACCTGCTTCTTGATCTATGTCATCTCCATAAATGACATCTTGTACATGCCCACATTAGGAGGAGGATAATCCTACTGAAGATGTATCTCATGTTGGATTTCCCTCAGAGGCAATCCATATCGTTCCTGAAAATTATCATCATACTTAGAAACAATATCAATTAACTCATTTTTATGGGATGGATCACACCCTTGGAAAGCCTCGGATGTCCCAACATATTTCTCTTTGACAACCATGACTACATATCTCTTATTAGTGGTTATGAGTCTTTTCATTTTCCCTACACTAACAAGTGTCGAATTTACCCTCATGTTGTGAGCTCTAACAATATATTCCACTCCCCCTTTAGTAAGGTGGTATTTGTTCTCATGACGAAAGAAGATTGTTTTTCTATAATAAATATACGGACTTCCCAACATTATGCCGCATATATCAAGTGGTACAACATCCAAATCCACTTCATCAATCAACTTTGAAGCAATAGAAAATCTGATCCTACATTGTTTAGTGACATTAAGTTTTGATTCACAACATACCCAACCAAGAGGATAAGGCTTTGGATGTGGTTTCATTTCAAGACCCATCTTCTTGACAAGTGCTTAAGATATTAAGTTTACTTGGGAACCCGGATCGAATAATGTATCTATCTTAGTATGTTTAGATACAACTCGTATATGAAATAACTAATTCCTCTTTCATTCATCAACATGAGATTCATCATTGGAACTTGAACTAGAATGAAGAGAATCTTCACCTTGTACTCCAGTCGTTGTGATCTTTCCTTCATCTCCTAATTCAGAACCAAGATCGTGTTGCATTGTAGAAATAGTCTTTGTCTTCCCCTTTCCACCAAACTGTTTCGGTTTCTTTTCTAGATGTAGTTTCCAACAATGTTCTTCATCATGACTGCTCTTCTTGCAATGAGTGCAAGATGATTTTCCTCCTTCTCTCATTACTATAGAGGTCTTCTTGTCCTTCCTTTTGAACTTCTTGAAAGTCTTTTGTGGGAAATTGGAAGGTTTCTTCATGGGATCTTCTTGAACATGTTTCCCCTTGTTCTCAAGGTGAGTGGCTTGCACACAAACTTCATCAACACTATTGGGGTTAAACAAGAGCAAAGTATGATGAATATAATTATGAAGTACGCCAATATACTTCATTAAAGTTTCATAAGAATCCAAAGGAATGTTCAATGCTAGAGCTTTCTTCCTAAATTCTTCTGTGAAACTTTGTACAGTCTGACCTTTACTCAGCCCCAAAGTTTTCCATTCTATCATCACCTTATGTAAATACCCTAACAGATATAAATACTTCCTTATCTCTGTTTTAAATTCTGACCATGAGGAAAGAAGATTACCACACTTACTTATGTCATGTAGCTTGCTCTCCCACCATATGAGAGAGGTGTCTTCCAACCGAAGAGAAGCCAGTTGCACTTTAACTTCCTCTTTGTCAATATGATGAACACGACAATATACTTCAACCTGTCATATCCAATTATTTAGTTTTCTAGGATTAGCATCTCCATTAAACATAGGTTAAGAAAACTTTACATCAAGATTTAATAATAGTTTCTTAAAAGAGGCTTTATGGCTAGATAAATGATAATGATGAGAATGCTCAGAGGAAGAAGAACTATAACTTGAAGGCGAAGATGGAGGCTCAAGAGGATCTCCTCTAGCCCCTTGGTTTACCAAAGAATCATCATCTGGTGGTGCTTCCTTTTTCTTCCCTTTCTTATTCATCCTGTTCTCGTAATATCTATAGATTCGTTCGACCATTTCTGACATGCGATAAAAGACCATGTGAATTTTTTTCTCCTATTCATCATGCTTGTCCTCTTCTTCCATCTTCTTCCTTTGGGATGCACAACCAACTTCAGGATTGAACGTGTTAAGATTTCCTTCACCCTGCTTATGCTTGGCCCTAGTAAGCATTCATACTCAACAATTCAATTCAAAGACCACTTCTCTGATACCAACATGATCTAGGATCTTTTAGTTGGGTGACTTATTAAGGAATCGTATTAAATTCCCATAAAAAAAAGTACACCATAAAGAAGGAAAAGATCAAAAGGAAAGAGACATAAGCATACAATATGAACACAAAAACTTGATAACAAAGTTTGTCCCTGGTGGACTAGGTCTTCGGCTCCTACTCTCAAATGGGTAGGTCTTTTTATTAACTCCACAAAAGAATTGGGGAAAATACATAATTATACCTCATTCTGGAGTTAATCTACAGAAGCTTTGCTCAGATCAGAAAACTAACATCACCACTACATTTGTGGTGTCGTTTTTCCTAAAAATGATTGTCTCCATGCCTCGATCTGAGTATGACACTTTCAGGCCCAAGAGATACCTCTACCGCAGTTTTCGTGCTACTACCTCTGCAATAAATTACTAAAAAATATCAAACTGTGTGCCATAGTCTCATAAATCATACCAAAATCCATACAGGCATGCTTGGTCTGATCTCCCCTTTTTGTACTAGAAGAAAGCCCCTTTTTATACAAAAAGTAGGCAATTATGTACTGATTGAGTTGCTTGGCGCACTGGTAGATGGGGCTATTTTAAGACGTTTAGTTGGAGGAGCTCTCAGGATTGAATCTCGTGGACTCTGCTTTAAGACATGGTTTACAACCAAATTTTTTGCGCTACTAAAATGGCGGGTGGTTTGTCAAGCGGTTGCTAAATATGGCAGACAATTACTACATCTGGCAGATATTCTAGCGGGGTTTTAAAATGGTGGCCTAGTGGAATATGCCACCATATATGGTGGAACCACCCCAGATTTGGTGACATTGTAATATATATATTTTTTTGTTTTTCAGTCAAGGGGCATCATTGTGCATTTGCACACTGCCACATGGAAACCCATGACTGGGGCACGTGGCAGCCAATCATTAGCCCACGTCACCTCCTTTGCATAGTCAGCCTGCCATGTCACCTTTCTTCCACGTCATCCTTCCACCTATCGTACGAATGCCACATGGCACATTTCCATTGGTCCACATGTTGGCCTAAAAGGTCCAAATTTGAGTGACATGTGGCAACCTCTCGTGCTGCCACATCATCATGTTGACTTCACGCTGACATCAGTAGGACATGTGTCACCCTCTGTGCTTTCCATGTATGTTGTGCAGATGATGATGTCATATGTACTAATGTTGACGTCAACAGTACAGATGTTGACTCATCCCTGTTCATTGGGCTAGGTTGACCAAAACTTTGACTGTGAATATCTTTCGATCCGTAACTCTGTTTGACGAGTCATTTGCATCGTTAGAAAGCTTGCAATGCACTCTTCACAATCATTCATTTTAACTGAGTTTTGGTAACTTTGAATTTTTTCCCTTTCTCTGTCTGTTGAAGCCATTTTGAGCGTTCTAAGTTGCCTCTACGTGTTCTAAGTTTTTCTTAACCTTCTCTGGATCCTTTTTGGATCATCCTAGAAAGAAAAATTAAACCATTTTTAAACAAATGTCACCTTGTGAGAAGAAGAAGAACTCATGTTCCTCTCTTAGGGTTTCAATAAATAGAAAATCTTCCAACAAATAACAATTTCACCATAAACATTAATAGCATAACAAATAATTGCAGAAATTTACTTACTTCATCTAAGAAACCAAGAGAATTTCACACTAATTACAAAAATATCCATCCAAAATTACCATCCATAAAAAATCCTTCCAAGCATAATGCATGAGAGAGAAAGATATAGTAACCCCTAAGGGCCAAACATTTCATAAGTAATGTCTCACAAAGGTGAGAGAATGATGATCCAAAACTAAAGTGACCTAGATTTCCTTCTTATATGAGGAATAGTTCTTCACTTTTGTCCATAAAAATAACATAACATTTGATTTAAGTGGGGATGACCCCTCATTCAACCTCTAAAAAGTGAAATAAATGCAAAATACAATCAAAAGATCCAACACATGTGAGATGTCAATCCTCCTTAGGTAAGGAGGGGGGCACCAAAGGCCACATGGCATCAATCCAGAGTGGAGTCGGGGGGAATGATGTCTCTACCAACTAAAAATCAATACCAATAAATCCTCCAAAAACAATATTATCAACTTAACAAGAACTTTATCAAGTTATCGTTTTTTCAAGGGTCCCATTTTTTACCATGTTTTGAAAAATGGTGCTACCAATAGCACCCCTTTTCATTTTGAGGTAGTTTTTTTATATTTTAAATCTTCTTATGTATAACAGATCCACATTTTGTTTCTAAAATGCTTTTATTTTTTAAAATAGTTTCAAATTTTTCTAAATTATTTTTTTTTTAATGCTTGTTTTCTAACTATTTTTCATTTTTTTATAAATCGCTTTTTTTTTACCGATGTTTTTTTATGATTTTTAATGATACTAAAAATGTTATATATGATTTACATTTTTTAAATTAATATTTTTCATACAATCATGTCTCATTATTTAATTCATGGTGCCATAATTTTTAAATATAGTGTAAAATTGTATTTTTCACACTTTTTTTATTTTTTCTTCAATACATAGCAAATAATTGTAGCTAAATAACACTATTTTAAAATATTTAGCAAAAAAATGTAAATTTCAAAGCAATTTATAACAAAAACCTATACATTTTGGAAGATTTCCACTATATTTAATGTGTCAAATAAAGCATTTTTATGGACAAAATTGAACAAAAAAATCGAAGAAATAATAAAAATTAACATTTCTTTTATATTTTTATAGATTTACAGTAAAAAAATGACAATATTTAATTTCATTTTGTCTAGCATATTAAATCACATAAAAATACCCTGGATGGGGTGTTTGCGCGCTCCACGCGGCCAACAAGGAACTCAATGCCCGCCACCTTGCCTCGACCCATGTGAAGGCACATGCTTCTTCCTTAGGCCTTTAATACCACCTTATGGTTGTTGCAAACATCCATTTCACCGCACTCTCAACTAAATGCTACGGTGTGCTAAGAGTTGGTTTCTCGTCATGGCTATGGCACTAGTATACTATATGATCCTCCTACGCTCATGTGCCTTTAATCTCCATTGTCCCTCTTATGGCGATGCCCATCCCCCTAGTTGGCTTCTATCTCCCTCCCTTTACAACAATTTTTTCACTCTTTCATTCTCCCTGGTGCCTACTTGGTTCTTCATGTTCAAATCTCTGCCTCTACCTCTCATTCGCTAGGTTATGCCTCTCCTTCAAGGGAATTCGAGGAGATGTGTCCTCTGGTACCAAAACAGAGCAGCCATGGCCAACAGGAACTCGCCCTCCTTCGCTCCAGTGCTCGTATCCTCACCTTTTTCCTCCACTCAGTCCTCACCAGACCAAGGTGGCCTTCCACCTCTATCCTCTCTATAGGATTTCCAAGTTGAATGGTTCGATCTTTAGGGGAATTCTCTCAGCTATGCTCCTGGACTGCTCCCCGACCTAGCCTTGACCTCACAACCAGCATTAGCACGCCCCTCTAGTCCACCACCCTTCTCTCCTTCTCCACTCCCATCTCTATATTTTGTGCCTGGCCTAGAGGATTTCAACATGCATATGAAGTAAATCCAATTGGAGGCATCTCATAGCCAAGCTCTACTCCAGCGGGACTGTGCTTCGTGCCCAGGACTCTGAGATTCAATCTCAATTCTCCAAGACTTGGGATTCGCAGTCCGTAAGGACATCGGTGACCTTCGTTTTAGGCTGGAACACCTGGAATAGAGGGCAGAGGAAATTGAATCTCTGCTCTCAACATTGCTTCATTCCCTGCATTCTCCAAACTCAGGCATCAATGCCCCCGCATCTCCAGGGGAGGTTCTTGCTCCATACTTTTAGGGGGACGATGAACGAAGCATGGATGAAGGTGAAAAGGAGGCTAAGGAAAAGAAAGACACCATGCAAGGAACATGCGCAATGAAATCTAAGGACATGCAATCCCACTAGACAACATGACATTCGACAAGCATACAAGTGTCAGCATGCATGTTTTGTTTTGAAAATTGCGAGACGTTTCTGGAAGGTTTTGTTTAGGCTGTTGGAGTTTAGTAATGTGCATTTTATGGGTCTATCGGTCAATAGGTGTTTTTGGTTCATTGTATAATCTTTTTTTCTCTACAATTTGAATTCATGAATAGGCCGAATCTGTTTCCCCAAGGGGTGATTCAGTAAAATATGTCTAATTTCACTAATCTTTCCAGTAAATCTATGAATCTGAGTTGGTTTCCCTTCGAGGCAACTCAATACTACAAAAACTCATTCTCAAGACGATACTGTATTTTTTGTTCATGACAGGTAATATATAGCTTCTTACTTAAAAAAAAAACACATAAAATTAAAAGTAAAATGAAAATAATAAAAAATATTCATCATAAAACAACAATAGATGCATATTTGTTCTTATTTTAAAATCTGAAAGTCAAAACATTACAATTATAAATCATCACAAATTTTCAAAATTCAACATTGTCTTCAAGGGAATCCTAAAACTAATCGACAATGTCATATATCCCAAATTAATCATTCTTAAGTGAAACATCATCATTTTCTTGGACATCATTATGTGCTTCCATTGGCTCATTTGGCTCATGTTGCTCTTCCATTGAGTTATTGATATCCACAAGTTCTCCAAAGTGATCTTTTCCAAGAATACCTCCTAATGGTACTTGAGGTTCCTGTGATATTTTTTACACCTTTGAGTCATTATAATCTCCTTTCCTCAAGCCCACTTCTTGCATTAAGAGCTCGAATAACATTAATTATGTGTTGATTAAAACTGCATTGCACTGCGTCACTTTCAATGGCTATGAAATTCATGCCTTTTTGTAATAAGCATGCTAATGTTGTACCTAATCACCAAATACAAAATAAATAATTAAATTAAATAATTTACAAAACAACATAAATTAAAAATAATAAAGAGTGAAGTATGATTTCATAAATGTTATATCATAAATCTTACCTGAACCTGAGAACAAATCCAAAACTCAATCTCCTTCATTTGAAAATGTATCTATAAGATAATTAATTAGTGCTTGTGGATTTAGATAAATGTTACCAATCTATCCTTTGAAATATTTTTCCTCATATGTTAGATTTCTAGCCACAACATTGTAAACCAATAAACTACTAGGCTTCTTTCCATCATTTACATTGTAAATAATAGAATAATAAGTATCATCTTTTGTCGATATTGCATGATGTATACTTTAAATATCACATGTAAATGGTTCACTATTGTAGCTATGAATATCAGTTTTTTTCTTGTAACATAAATAAGTACAAATTCAATTAACTTGTGAATTAATAAAATGGATTTCTAATCTTAATCCCTAGAAATACAATTTCAATATCTTACCAATAAAGTTGCATCCTTGTCTTTTCTTTTCCCTTGAAACTTGATTGTATTAATCCTTGTTGTGTGTCTGAATGAAAAACTAGAAATCTAAAAAAATGTGATGTTCTGACTTCCAGAAATCTCATAACCACTTTAATGAAAGCTTGGTAAGTATAAGGCTCAGTGTCATATTCAATGTTTTTGATATTATAACCATGAGGGATATCTGCAATAACTAGGGAGTATTCCTTTTTAGAAACAAGATTTGCAATTTTTTCACAATCTCTTATATCACTTTATATTGAACAATGTCAAGCCCATTCCAAATGTTGTGATCAAGGGTGTCATCAAGCTCAACATTTTGAATACGTCTCCTTCTTTCTCTTTGAAACGTAGATTTTTGAATATAACTTTTGACGGTTTCAGGTACTCCAGCTATATTCTTCTTTGACATTGTTAAGAACCAAACATCAATATAGCATATAAAAACCTCAGAAAAAGTACTCAACGCCTTGAAAAAGAGATAATTTCAGATAATAATCCTCTTCGAGGGGGCAACCTCCTTTTACCCCACTTAAATGTTCAAGTACAAGATGA
>ML776804.1:501977-512015 GCA_009831015.1 Picea engelmannii
GCATTTCTTCACCTTCATCAAGAGTCCAATTAGGATTTTCTGGAGGCTTATTTGGTGTAGGAGGTCCCTTTTTGGGTGGCATGTTGGCCAAATTTCACTTTTGAGTCTTGATTTTGAGGTGGTTCTGCTAGACAATATTTATTTTGTTATATCTCCCAAGTTTCGGCCCTTTTGGGTATAAAACTTTCCTTTAGGTAGTTCTCTGATATTTCTTCTCTGCAATGCCACAGGTCTGATCAAAATTGGATGTGCCAAGTGGAATTTATGGTAACTTCTTCACAACTTGTCGATTTTTGGCCTTTCTAGGAGATCTCACTTGTATAGAATGCCCCGCACAAAATAATTGATATCAAATTCTGAAAATCACACCCAAAATACTAAAGATTGTCCATGATCTAATGCAACTAGTCCCACTCAATTTGGATACTCTAAGAATAAGTTATGATTTTTTTACCTAGAACACCTTCTTGAGACTAGTCAATAGGGCTAGTCAGATACCCTATCTTACATAGGGTGTATATACAAATTTAAGATGACCTAGAAGCTGAACTTTTTACCACAGATGCACTACTAATTTATGTAAATTTTCTCCAAAGGGCAGGGTCTGAAACGTTACATAAAAAATTTTATAGCGAAAATTCCTCAATGACTCATTTCAGGATGATTCCATAACCCTATCTTGTACAGGATGTATCTCCGAAAGTATAAGGCTTAAGGAGCTGAATTTTGAACCCAACGTACCTTGATCTGTTTTCTAAATACCCTTTAAACGGTTCCTTCTGAAACGTTGTAGAAAAAAAGTTATAGGAAAAATTCCACGGTGTCTTAGATGTAGCAGCGAAACCCCAAGACCTTGAGCTCTGATACCCTATGTTAAGAACCAAACATCAATATAGCATATAAAAACCTCAGAAAAAGTACTCAACGCCTTGAAAAAGAGATAATTTCAGATAATAAGCCTCTTCGAGGGGGCAACCTCCTTTTACCCCACTTAAATGTTCAAGTACAAGATGATTCAAAATGAAAATGTCTCCTTGGTATATATAGGAGACTAGGAGGTATAATGGCCTAAAGCCGACATAATTAAAATAACATTACTAATCTAAATTACAACTAATGGCCTAAAGCCGACATAAATTAAATAGCATTACTAATCTAATATGCCCCAATTAAGGGGTAATGAGCCAACATTAGGGCTTAACAGACATATTTAATGAAACAAACAAACATATAATTATATATCTATAACTAATAAAATCGAAAGAAATTAACCTACAAATGAATAAAATGAATGTAATAAATCAACATACATTTTTGAATGCAACAAAATATTTACTGAATGTTGTTGTAGAGCTTGCATCTGGATAGTTGAGTCTAACATCCTCCCAACTCTGCTCATTCATCATCTTAACCATTTCCTCTTGTGTTCTCATATAAACCTTAATAATAATAAAAATGTCAATGTTATAATAATATATAAAACAAAATACATTCTTATGTTGTATAAAAACAATTAATTTTTTAATCATAACATAAATAAGAAATAACTCACGAGACTTAATTTTTAAATTCATCACATCTTTCCTCCATTGATAATTCACATTACCTTACACATGATAATATAGCTATGACAAGTTTCTCATCCTTTATCCCTTGCATCGTTCTTCAAGGCATTATAGTCATATCATATGACAAGTTATTTTATTTCAGGACATGTCTTACTTGAGCTACCTACTAAGGGCTTAGACTTCCTAACCTTATCATTTTTTATACCAATATTTTTCCATAGGTTGAATATCTCATCTACCAAAGCCCATATTTGTCCAGTTTTAAATCTCAATTGGAAATAGCTATCCACAACTTTGAATGCATTACTTCCTTTTCGATTTTTTACTTTTACACTTTTCTCATCAATTGGGAAGCCTATTTCCATACAACATTCCTTCATAAACTTTGCATCAATGTTTGATCTATCCCCACCACATATTACATAAAACTCATTATAGATAAATCTCACCCTATAAATGAAATTCATGGACATCTTGTACTCATTATCTTTTTTATGATCCCATTATAATAACTTTTCTTCTCCATCTCTTAAACAAACATAAATCACACATATGATTGTCTCAACAAGAGGGTTATTGGGATACTCTTGCATCAATTCTCTTCTAGCCTCTGCAAATTGATTTCCTCCAATCACATAATATTTATACTCAAAAACATTTTGATCTATCAAATGCATCCTTGGTAGGAACTTCCATTGGGTCAACAAGAACTAAGTAGTCAACCACATGTGCATATGGATTGTGCCTAATTAGTTCTTTCAAGTTGCGGATATGCAATTGATGTGGTTTTCTAATTTGGTATTTTTCTTGGCCTTCTGTTGGTTTATAAAGCCGCTTCACATTCAACAAAAATGTATGGACCTAATCAACCAAGTTATTCCTCCTTATTCAATTTCAAACGGTATTTTGCATTGTTTTGATAATATCATATTTTATATCTTTTATACCTTTAGGACTTCCATCATGATATTCGAAGGTAACCATCAATTCTTCTTCATCAATAACCTTTTCTTTCCTCTTTTTACGATTTAAATGAGTTTCATCTAATTCAAAAATCTCTTCATAATCACTAGGAATGAAATCATCATTGGGCATACCTATTTTGTGCTTATGTTGTTTAGTCTTCTTCTGAGGAACAGAGGTAACCTCATTGGCATTAATATCAGTGACATATTCATATAGAGTTTCCATATCTTCAAATGTAACCCTTTTATCCTTTCTAGAATGATGACTTGTATTTCTTGTTTGTTGTTCTTCTCTGTTTTCTCCTACAACTTCAACTTACGTTACTCTTTTCTTATTTTTCCTTCCTTCTTGTGCCTTATCGATATGAAAAGAACTGATGACTTCCATGATATTTTTGTCTGTAGAATAAATACCCACTAACATCTATGAAAGTTGCCTAGCAAAATCCTATAAAAATAAAATACGTCATTTCCATTGTTAAATAAAATTTAACAATTATCATGAAACATATAATAATACATGCTACACAAATAAGAATAAGCAAACTTACATTTCCCATCTCAATGTCTTTCACGATCATTGCAAATAATTATGTGAAATTTGCTTCCCTGTTATAATTGCTCATATTCAAACAGTATATAATCTTGAGATATGTCTTTGATTATTCCACATGTGCATTAAAAATATATGTTCCTGGAACCAAAAATATATCTCGTAACATGCCAAGTGACTGATAGCGGCTTGTTTGTCTTTAAGATACCAAGAATGCTCCATTCTACTCTCACCATTGATAGTTTTCCACTCTCTAACATTCTTCATTGCTCTTATGACCTCAGTTGTTGGGCTAACATTTTGTTGCCTAACATTCATGGAGGTCCTAACTGGGCTTTTGGATGCCACTAATGCAGGTTTTGTTTCGGATAAATTCACATAGATTTTATTTCCTTCCATTTGTCCTATAAAAAATAAATAACACAAATGATTTAAGGAAAAAATAAAATATATGTTTTTCATGGAAAAAAATTGAAGTTAAATTAAAATTATCTAAAAACTTACTTTTTCTAAGACACAAAATTTTAAAAAACACACACAAAAATACTAAAGAAAAAATCATATACAAAAAATCAAAACCCAAAAAACTTAAAAAAACAAAAATAAATAAATAAATAAACAAAATAATTACACATGAAAAAAATTAAAAGAAAAAACAAAAAATACTTTTACATAAAAATAAAAATAAAAACATAAACAAAAATATTTAAAAAATAAACAAATTTTATAAAAATATTAAACTTTAAAAATCAAAGTTTTAATTTGATAAAAAAATGTATATTGAAAACCAAAAATTAAGAAAAAAAAAAAAAAAAACTTTATATTAAAATAAAAACAAAGTTTTTTAATTTTTATATTCAAATTAAAATTATAATTTTTTTTTTAAATTTAAATTTGTGTTTTCAATCGGCCAATCAGGGGAGGGTGATGTCGGACATCTTCCCCGACGCCCGCATGGCCAAGTCCCGGCCCATACTATTCCACGTGGGCGACAAGGGCGATGCCCGACATCGCCCTCCCCTGTCCGACCAGAAAACAACACAGGTTGTATGTCAGTCGACCGGGGGAGGGTGATGTCACACTATCTTGCAGTTATCTAGGGGAGGGAGATGTTGTTCATCACCCCTGACGCCCGCGTGGCCAAGTCTCGATCGATACTTAGTCCTGTGGGCGTCGACGGCAATACCCGACATCTCCCTCCCCGGTTGGCTGAATGAAAAAAAATTAAAATTGATTTTAATTTTTGAAAATTGAAATTTAATTAAATTTATTTTATAAAATTAAAAAAAAAATTGTTGTTTTTGGGGGGTTTTGCAAGATTTGGTTTATTGGTCAATCGGTCCCCCGATGCTCCCGTAGCCAAGTCTGATTGCAGACTTGGTCCCAAGGTGTCAGGGGCGATGCCCAACATCGTCCTAGTGACTGAAAATCAAAACACTTAGAGAAATTAAAAAACAAACAAACAAACAAACTTTTAAAAGCAATAAAACAGTAATTTTTTAAAGTTTTCTAAAAAAATTTAGGCTTGAAGTATAGTAAATTTAGGGGGTTTGTCATTTTTTAGACTTAAAATGTGATAAATTTTGCCAAAATTTCTTTGCAAAATATATAAAAAATTGAAACTTCATGATCTATTTCCAAAATAATATAAAAAATCATATGAAATTTAAGGTTTTCAATGTTTTGCATAGATAAAAAATTTAATTTGTTTTTTTCTTATATCATATAAATTTAAAAAAATAAAACTAACCTCTGACCTTGTTGAATGCCCTTGATGTTTCTCCCTTGTAGTTTGCTTCAAATTATTTAACGAACATTGCCAGATTCTTCCAAAATATTTAACAAACGGTGCTCAATAGTTGATGTGATGTAAAAAAGCAAAACAAGAGTGTATATATACACCAAATACTATACCACTTGTTAGTTTGTTTAGTACATATGGGATAAATAAAATAGAAGAAGATTATATATGTGTGTGTGTGTGTGTGTGTGTGTGTGTGTGTGTGTGTGTGTGTGTGTGAAAGATTTTATAAACCATATCTATGTTTAATCAATGTGGGATAAAATAAAAAAGATAAAACATAATGTAATTAAGTAATTTATGATGAATTAATAGAGTAAAGATTTTTTAATATTGAAGGTAAAATATTAAAGAGGAAGCTTTAGTGAAAACGTTTTGGGGAAAATTTTGGGGGGGAGTTTTTGGGAAAATTTGGAGGGAAAATATTTTGGGGAATATTTGGAGGGAAAATTTGGGGGAAATGTTTTTGGCAAAAATTTGGAGGGAAATTTTGAGAGGGAAAACTTGGGGGAAAATTTTTGGGGAATATTTTGGAAGGAAATGTTCATTCCATGAGCTATAAGAATTTCATTGTGAGGGTGGACATTTGCTCCATTTGATGTTTGTAGTGGGAAGTGATGGCTTCATAAGATAGAGAGGATTTTATTTCCAGAGAATCAACATCTTGTTCACATGCCTCCTCTTCTGAGACTGACAAATGTGGTGGGAATATTTCTAATGGAAATGAGGAGTCATATGTTTCACCTAGTGAGAAGTTTGATCATAGTGAAAACAATGATATTGAGCATATTGATCGGGAAAGTCCTAATTCTGAATAATTTGAAGGCACCAATGATGAAGGGGAGGAATATGGTGAAAAGGATGATGAATATTTTACTCCAAGTGAGGATTTCCATGGTACTACTAATGATGATGAATATTTTCCTCCAAGTGATGATTTTTAAGGTACCGATGGGGATGATGAAGAGTTTCCTCCAGGTGAGGATTTTCAAGGTAGTAAAGAAGATGATGAATATTTTCTCCAAGTGAGGATTTTCAAGGGAGTAAAGAGAAAGGTGAAGATTTTCCTCCAAGTGAGTATTTTGAAGGTACTAATGAGGATAATGAAATTTTCCCTCCAAGTAAAGATTATTAGGGTAGTAGACAGGATGATGAATATTTTCCTCCAAGTGAGGATTTTGAAGGTACTAATGTGAAGGATGAAAATTTTCCTCCTAGCAAGGATTTGCAAAGCACGAATAAGGATAATGGAGATTTTCCTCCAAGTGATGATTTTGAAGGTACAAATGAGGAGGAAGAAGATATTCCTCCAAGTGAGGATTTTGAAGGGACTAATGAGCACGATGAAGATTTTCCTCCAAGTGGGGACTTTGAGGGGACTGATGAGGATGGTGAAGATTTTCATCAAAGTGAGGATTTTCAAGGGACGAATGAGTATGATGAAAAATTTTCTCCAAGTGAGGATTTTGAAGCGACTAACATGGATGGTGAAGGTATTGTTTTAGCAGGATAAATTAAAGGTTCCAATGAAGATGATGAAGGGTTTCCTCCAAGTGATGATTTCGAAGGTACTAATTGTTGATATTATGGTAGCTGTGAGAGGTATTTACCTCCACGTGTAAACCTGACAAGGATAGAATACTCCAGTAAGCAAGAAGAAACCCTAATGAGTTGGCTAATAACTCTAGAATACTTGTCGGCTCAAGAAGATAATTTATATTAGGTAATTAGCCTCCAAGAGAAGAAGTCGACCAGAAATAATATTATATACTGAACAGATAGATACCCAGAATGAGAAGTTGGCCCTGGAAGTTAGCCAAAATTAGTATAAATACAAGAGGTCAGTTCTTATTCTGGCAGGCAATCTCAGAATTGCAGTGCCCAGTCTTGTGCGCACTGCAGTGCCCAGTCTTGTGTGTAGGTTTGAGGAGATCTTCCATTGCAGCTGTTGTAGCTAGAAGATCACGTTTGGCTTGGACTATCTCTTGTCTAGGGTTTGGAATATCTGATCAAATATTTTTGATGTGATATCCTTGGGGAAAGGTGTGCTACCCTTTCTTTGGCTATCTAGCCTAGGGTTTGCTTCTGGAATGATTCTCCATCAAGGTTAAGGTGCTCGGAGGGTGGCTTCGGCCTATGGTTGGGTGACAAGGGTATTTTCAATGGTAAAATGAGCACACATATTTCATATTCTAACAGGTTATGGGCCCACACCTCCTTCATTCAGTCTAAACGTTGGAAGGAAACATAATCGTTAGGATATTGATCTCGCTCAGGAACTGTTGCTAGGGTTACTAACAGAAGCAGCTTCCAAGACACTGCATCTAGGGTTACTAACAGGAGCAGTTGCAGAAACCCTAATCCTCTCGTTGAGGAACCTTAAGTGAAGGGATTGACCTAATCTCTGGATAGATCAGTGCACCCTATCTTAGCGCATCTTCCAATACTCTCAGCAAGCCAAGACGTCAAGTTTGAGTTTGTGGTCAAATCTAGGGTTTGACCAAGTAAAAGCAGCCATGACTTTGTCTATGAAGTCAGAGAATAAGTTAGATGGAGATTCTAACTTTAGAGCATGGAAGACAAGGATTGATCTCATCCTTTCCAAGAATAAAGTGTTGGATATTGTGAAAGGAAAGATCGTGAAACCAAAGTTTGAAGAAGGGAAAGAGAAGGAACCGCAGAATGTTGCAGCTACGGAGAAGTTCAAAGATAGTGACATCAATGCTATGACTATCATAGTAGAATCTATAAAAGACCACTTGATACCCTACATCTCCCATCTTGACTCATTGAATAAGATGTATGATTCCCTAACAAACCTCTTCTCAGTCAAAAACATTGGACAAGTAATGAGTCTGAAGAATGAGCTCTATGACATGAAGATGAATGATGATGATAGCATAACATCATACTTTGTGAGAATTTCTCAATTAAGAGATCAACTACAAGATATTCAAGAGATCATCTCAGAGAAGGAATTGGTAAACATAGTACTCAATGGTCTTCCCAAGATGTGGGATGCATTTTCTGCAAGCATGAATACAACAAAGGAGTATCCGACATCTGATGAACTTTGGACTTGATGTGCTCAAGAAGAATCAAGGATTAGTGCAAAAGAGAAACCCCAAAATAAGTATGATGATCAAGCCTTCACAACAAGATTCAAGAACTTCAGGAACAAAAGGAAATTTAGTTCAAGGAGGAAGCCAAATCAAGAGAAAGACATTTCAGAAGTATAATGCTTCAACTGTCAAAATTATGGTCACTACAAGAATCATTGTCCCGAGCTAAAGAAAAGGAAGGAGAAACACGAAGCATCAATTGTCGAATAAAAGGAACCTACAAAGAAGACTAACCAGGATGGAAGAGACTTCTTCTTTTAAAGGTAACAAAACCCTTCTTATTTCTTGTACATATCTTGTTTGCATCGTCTCTGTACATATATTGTATATCTATCTCTTGGAAAATAATGTGTTCCAAGAAGAACTATACCTATGGAAGAACAACAAGATAAGAATGGATATCATTAGATAATACACATGAAAGGATGAAATACAAATAATGTGGAAGCTATTGCAAGATAAGTCGAATCAATCATGAAGAGACTTAGAATAAGAAAAGACAGAAAGAAGTCATCAATCGAGAGGAGATTGGAAAAAGACTTATGATGTTTTGTAGAAGACAACAAGATGGAAGCGTGGACTCTATTAGACAAGAGAGCCAATTATATATTGCAGAAGACAATAAGGATGCATATGGAAGTGTGGATTATGTTAGACAGAGGGAGCCGATTTTATGGACTAATACATGAAGCAAGGATTAGGAGGGAGCTAATCATATGATCCATTGAAGATGATGAAGTATATATCCATGATAGCAGCCATGAAGGACAATGCGTATTATTCAAAGAGAAGCCTTCAAGTATTCTTTGTTTTCCATCCACATCCATGATCCTAAGATGGAATCTTTAGGGCATGGAATCTATAAGAAACTCCATAGACTCGAGAACTAAAGAAACACATAAATATTCCAAGAAATAAAGAGAAGCCAGAACAACCAGTCATTGTATAAAGAATCACAAGATTGTCAACCTGATATAAACTCAATAAAAGAAATCAAGCAGAGGAACTGAAAGCCATGATGAAGAATAGTGTATGGAAGACTTATGAATGAAATCATTGTGAGATACAAAACTAGGGGTTCTCCCATATGGAGGGAGAAGACTATGATAATTACTTGTTCCAGTAATCCAGACTTATCTCTACATGAGTCATTATATCATTTGCAACATCCATGAGTTGGATTTCTACATCAGATGAATGCAAAGAATGTTCTCCAGAGAAATTGAATAAAGAGTGTATGAAGAGCAATATCAAGACTTTGAGGCATACCAGAAAGAAACCCTTGTATGCATATAGAATAAGATAACTTGGTGGAGAACCTCTAGTGCACAGCAGAAGCGTGGTGAAGATTTCCTATAACATCAAGATGATTACTCAATAGATCGGATCTCATGATGATAGAAGAAGTGTCACATGGATATGTTCCAGTTTTCCAATAATGATATACTCTATTGTTCAAAGCTACATGAAGCCTTCAAAGAAAATCAGTGTTCCAAACTAAAGTAAATTTGAAATCAAGCATTACATTATCCGTGATGAAGTCCAGAAAGGAGAAAGTGGTTCTCCAATACATATCTCCACAAATGAGTAGATAAGAAAACATTTTGGTAAATCTTCTATCCAAGATGAAAGAGTTTGCATACTCAAGCTGGATCTCATGGAGACGACTTCCTTATTGTAAAAGGAAGAAATGGCTCCCAGGTTGGGAGGGAGCACTGAAAATATTATTGAGTACATTCATTTTTAAAATTGAAAAATAGTCCATCTTGGACAAATGCTTTCCTGTTTGGAAAGTGGATTGAGATTTCTGAAGGAAAGTGATTTCCCATTGTGATTAACATGGGAAATGGTCCAGATTGTTGATGTATCATAGACAATGACCTCCCATTGTGGTTAACATGGGGAGTGGTCTAGGGCAGTCTCTCTTCTTGAGGGTTACTCAAGAAGACTTGCCCGCCTCACCGGACAATGATTTCTCATTGTGGTTAACATGAGGAATGGTTTGTTTTGGAGGTTGATACAGGACAAT
>ML776804.1:512065-533150 GCA_009831015.1 Picea engelmannii
TACATTCTCTCCAGGGTGCACTTTGATTAGTGTAGGAAGAATGGCCCAGGGTGGGGAATGGTCCAGGTTCAGAAGACAGGACAATTATTCTTCCTTGCTTGAGAAGAATAGTCCAGATATCTCATTGTTCTACTCTAAGGGAAGATATTCTTTCAGATCTCACAGATGTGAGTGAAAGATTGGCCCAGATGATTCAGTTTATATCATAACATTGTTTTTGTGCAGGTTGGTATCAGATGATTGTTATGAAGACTGTATGATAGTAGATGTATACTATTGTGGTGGATGTGTTCCATTGTTCGTGACTATACGTTGTTGATCAAGTACTTGTGTGTTACTTGGTGTGGTATTGTACCAGCGGATTGTAGTTATGTACTACTATGGATAGATAAAGTTGTGTTCTATTTTGTTCTGATTGCCTTGAATACTATCAAGCAGTTTTTTTGGAAATAATTATCATCCAAATGAATGATGAACAAATATTTTCCAGACAAAAAATGGTTCAAAACATTTACTCTTCTAGATTAGAAGAATGACTCTTGTATCACTCTGTGGAGTGAGCATCATGTCTGATTACTCAGATAGAGTATGGTTTTGAGAGATGTTGCAGTTGATGATGATGATGGTGCTCATGATCTAGTCTATATAACTATGTTGATGCTACCAGATGAATAATATGTTTTTTGCTAAAAGACCATTACCTATAATACCTCCCTAGCTAGGAGGGAGTGTTGATATTATGGTAGCTGTGGGAGGTATTTACCTCCATGTGTAAACCTGACAAGGACAGAATAGTCTGGGAAGCAAGAACAAACCCTAATGAGTTGGATAATAACCCTAGAAGACTTTTCAGCTCAAGAAGATACTTTATATTAGGTTATTAGCCTCCAAGAGAAGAATTCAGCCATAAATAATATTATATATTGAACAGACAGATACCCATAATGAGAAGTCGGCCTTGGCAGTTTGCCAGAATTAGTATAAATATAGGAGGCCAGTTCTCATTCTGGCAGGCAGTCTCAGAATTGCAGTGTCCAATCTTGTGCGCACTGCAGTGCCTAGTCTTGTGCGTAGGTTTGAGGAGAGCTGCCATTGCAGCTAGCATATCACTTTTGGCTTGGACTATCTCTTGGCTAGGGTTTGTACTATCTTATCAGCTCTTGTTGATGCACTATCCTTGGGGAAAGGTGTGCTACCCTTTTTTTGGCTATCTAGCCTAGTGTTTGCTTCCAGAATGATTCTCTGTCAAGGTTAAGGTGCTTGGAGTGTGGCTTTGGCCTATGGTTGGGTGACAAGGGTATTGTTAGTGGTAAAATGAGCACACATATTTCATATTCTAACACTAATGAGAATGTTGAAGAGTGTCCTTTGGGTCAATGTTTTGAGGGAAGTAATGAGGATGATGTAGAATTTCCCTCAAGTAGGTATTTCAAAAGTAATGAAGGGTCATCCATAAACTATATAAATATATTCTAAATGTGTCGATGGTGGTAGAAGCCTCATTGGAGGAAAAAGTATCCAAAATTAGTGAAGTCATTCAAGGATTCCACACCAGAATCAGAGAGTTTGAAGTTCATGCTACACCATGGACACCACTCGAGGAGAAGCAACAAAGAGAAAGAACAATCATAACCTCAGTGGCAAGAATTAAGAGGTTGGATCAGGAGTGCACGTAGTTATGTGAAGAAATCACACAGATTTAGACAAAGTTGATGATCTGAAAATGAAAAAAGGTTCATGTGTACCAATTTGCAAGTGAAATGTTTATGTGACTTAGGAAATTGGATCAAGTTGCAAACACATAAACTTAATGAGTTTTTTTCTTAACATGAGCAGAATAAACAAACATAAACATTCATCAACAGTAATCACATAACACGACAAAATGATAAAGGATTTCACCCCTCTCTTGGGATACATCTCCTGATCAATCTTCCAATGGATCATTTTCATTATATGCTCAAAGTGTCAAAATCAATGCTTTAAAATGATCAGAATGAAAAATAGATGGTTTCAATGGCTCCAACATTTCCAAAAAACCCTAGATGGGCTCTTCCTTCACTTGGTTTGACCAAAAAATGGAGAAAATACACTTCCTAGAAGTTTTTCCCCAATAGCTTGTTGTACCTACTCGCCAAAACGCACCTCTTTGTGACTGAACCTAGCTCTGTGTGTTTTCCATGCCAAAAACCAAACATGTGTTCCATTCCACAATTTCAAGGAAAATGTCACACCATTAGCGATCATAGGCACCGTTCCCAGCGGAGGTTGTAGTCGCATGGCCCCATGTGGCCAAGCGCTAACCTACAAATCTGTGCACTTGCTAGCTTATCCGTTGGATAGTCCACATCATGGTCATGTGATAAGGGTTATGTAGTAGTGTATGAGGGTTGGGGAAGGTGCTGACATTGAAGGTGATGATGTGGCAAGTCTCTAACATACACATAGGTCCCAGTTTCAACCCCCATGGACTCTATAAAATTTTATACCAACAAACCAATGACAGGGTGCCATGTGGCAGCTCCTCGTTGGGCCACATGGTACCTTTCCATTTTCCCCGTACCTGACACATTTCAACCATTGGTTGCTCCATGTCCCTGCCAACCAATCTTCCAAATCACCTTTCCACCTCAACGCCTACCACATCAGTCGTATGGTCGTACGGTCAGTTGACACATGGACTATACAAACTGTACAATCAGTGGTTTTTTCCCCTGTTTGGAAAAGTGGAAAGAACATGATATCTCAGCCATGCGGACTCCATTTGAACCCGTTCAAGTTGCATTAGGATCATGAGGATGATATCTACGCAATGAATGTTTTTTTGAGCAATTTCGAGCACTTTTATTTTTGAGCATTTTTTGATCCCCTGGATCACTCCTCCTCATTGGGAAGCTTTTGGATCTCCAGAAGACTAATTTCAGTCAATATGAATATGAGGGTACAGTTCCCTCACCTTTCCAACCTCAATCCATCTAACTTTTCTTGTATTTGTGCCTTTAAGACCAACATGAAGGTATTCCACATTCCCTCGTTTTGAAGTTCTTATCTTTTTGTCAAGGATTGTATCCTCGTGCAATTCTGAAAGATGTTCTGGTGAGAAGTCATCTATGGAAGGAATATGAACATTCTCTCCTTGATCATCAATTAAAGGAGGCTCATACAATCTCAAATTCTCAACATTAACAACTTCATACATTTTGATATGAGGAAAATCCAAATGGAAGGCATTTTTACCAATCTTTTCAAGAATCATGAAAGGTCCATATCTAATTGGTTTCAGTTTTTTACCTTCTCCTTTAAGCCTCTCTTTGCTAATGTAAATCCAAACTTCATCTCCAACATGGAAAATGTGGTCAACATGATGCTTTTCATGTCTTTTCTTGTACTTGGATTGGCTCTTTTCCAACTACTCTTGTATCATTTGATGCACCAACTAAATTTTTTCAATGAACTTCTTTGCTCTATCAATGTCATAGTGACCATCAATATCAATATCCTTCCCAAATATAAAATCTAAAGGATATTTTGGAAAATAACCAAAACATGCGTCAAATGGAAATGTTTGAGTCTAAGACTGCTTAGCCCGGTTATAAGCATGTTGACTATAGTGTAGGTGCTCATCCTAAAGCTTAGGATGTTTGTTGCAATAACCACGAAGAAAATTTATTATTGTTCTATTCACCACTTATGTTTGACCATCAATTTGTGGATGAAATGTTGTGCTCATTTTTATCTTGGTCCCCATGAGTGCCCATAAGCTTGACCAAAAGTTTCCAATAAATCGAGAATCCTGATCAGAAATAATGCATTTGGGAAACCCAAATGTACCCAAACATATTGAAAGAACATTTGTGTCATTTTTTTAGTTGTAACATGCTTCTTACAAGGCACAAAAATACAAATTTTGTTGAAATGGTCAACCACAACATAAAGTTAATCGTGGTTCTTTTTAGACATAGGTAATCCTCCTACAAAGTCCATGGAAATGCTTTCTCAAGGACAAGAAGGAACCAGAAGTGGAGCATAAAAACCAAAATTTCTATTGCTAGGCTTACTTGTAGCACATAAAGAACATCCTCTTACATATCTTGAAACACTTTCATTCATTTTAGGCCAATATCAATACCTTTGCAAATTAGCCACCATCTTGGCTACACCAAAGTGGCCAGCAATAAGAGAAGAATGTGCTTCTCTTATGATGTTCACTCTTTCACCCTATGGAATACATAGCTTTCCAATATGATACAAAATATTATCATGCACATGGTAATACAATTCCTCAACTTGGTTAGAATGACAAAAAGTTGCATAAACCTCTTTAAAATCAGCATCTAAAGCATATTGTTCAACATAGCTCTCATGCATGGTAGAATTATGGTTAAGAATAATTGAAACGCTAATAATAGGCCTAGAAATCATATCAGAAACTTTGTTATAAATGCCTTTCTTATACCTAATAACCAAGTCGAATTGTTGTAGGAAACCCATCCATCTGAAGTGCCTTGCTTGTTGTAGCTTTGTTTGTGATTGAAAGTATTGCAATGGTTGATGATCTATGTGAATAATAGTTTCTTTTCCCAACAAATAATGTTTCCATTTTTTGACACTTTGCACCAATGCATACAACTCCTTATCATATGTAGGATAATTAATCACAACACCATTAAAAGTTTCAAAATGAAAACAAATGGGATTACCATGTTGCAACAAGATCATTCCCATTACATAGTTACTTGCATCTGTTTGTATCTCAGATGGTTGTCTCAAATTAGGAAGTGCAAGAATTGGAGTTGAACTGATCTTCTCATTCAATGCATCAAAATCTTTTTGTTTCTTTCCTCCCCATTGGAAAACTTGCTTGATGTTTGTCATTGCATGTAATGGAGTTGCAATTGAAGAGAAGTTAGCAATAAACATTCTCCAATATTGGGCTACTCCCAAAAAGCTTCTTACCCCTATCACATTGTTGGGCTTGGGCCAATCCAAAATGACTTTGACCTTGGAAGTATCTATTTTCAGTTTTCCTCCTCCAACAATATGTCCCAAGTAAATAAGTGAGGTCTTTCCAAACTCACATTTAGACATCTTTAAAAACAAATTTTATTTCTTCAAGACATATAAAACTTGCTTTACATGCCTAACATGATCTTCACGAGATTTTCTAAATATCAAAATGTCGTCCAAGTAGACAATCACACAATCATCAAGAAAAGGCCTTAAAACATCATTCATAACTCTCATGAATGTAGCAGGAGCATTACAAAGCCCAAATGGCATAACCATCCATTCAAACAAACCTTGCTTTGTTTTGAAAGTTGTCTTCCATGTGTGATCACCTTCAATGATCCTAATCTGATGATATCCACTTCTCAAATCCAACTTCGTAAAATACTTTGCATATTTCAATTGATCAAGAAAATCATCAATTCTAGGAAGAGGGTAACGATTCTTTACCGTAATCTTGGTCAAGACTCTAAAATCTACAGACATGCGCCATGTACCATATTTCTTTGGTACCAAAAAAATTGGTGACCCACATGGCGATGTGCTTGGCATGATAACGCCTTTGTCAAATAACTCTTGGATTTGTTTTTTAATTTTAGAATTCTACATGACTGACATCCTATACTTACCAATGTTTGGAAGAGGACAATCTTGTTGCAATTGAATCTCATGTTGGATATCCCTTTTAGGAGGCAATCCTTTTTGTTCCTGAAACATCTCATCATATTGGTTAACAACCTCATATAAATCAGATTTTAAATTTTCATCACAACCTTGGAAAGCTTCTTTTTCAACATTGTCATTGGGTTTGATCATCAAAAGTACAAAGTTCTTACTAGCATTGACTAATATCTTCATTTGTCGAGCATTTACAAGTGACAAATTCAACTTCTTTGTATGTGATCTAACAATGTACGCAAATCCATTTTTAAACAAATGATATTTTTTCTCATGACAATGAAAGATGGCTCTCCTATAATATAAATATGAGATTTCCAACACAATACCACAAATATCCAATGGAATAACATCAAGCTCTACCTCATATGTAAAGTTTGCAGTGATGGAAAATCTAAGTTTGCATCTTCTTGTCACATGCAATTTGGCATTGTCACATATCCAACCTAGAGGATATGGTTTAGGATGAGGGATAGTTTTGAAATGAAATATCTTAACTTTGTCTTCATAAATGAGGTTTTCTTGAGATTCAGTATCAAATAGAGTGTCTATCTTGGTATGCTTTGAAATAACCCTTATGTGGAAAAGCTCTATTTTTTCTTTTTCGTGTTGAGTTTCATTGAGGCTACTACTTGAAGAACTAGTACTTGCAATAGAGTCCTTACCTTGAAAACTCATGGCTGTGATTGTTGTTTAATCTCCTGAATCACATCCTAAATCATGTTTTGTAGTTGCAATAGTCTTTGATTTGGTTTTGTTGTTGGACTTTTTGGGTCTCATTTTAGGATGAAGTTTTCAACAATGGTCTTCATCATGGCCATCTTTTGAACAATGTTTACATGTGAGTTTTTCTCCCTCTTTCTTGACTGAAGCATTTTTCCTTCTGTTTCCTTTGAATTTCCTCTTTCCCTTGTCTCCATTAACAAATGGTTAATTGTTGCCCTCTTGAGGAGTGTTCTTTCCTCTTGCTTCCAAATGAGTTGCTTGTACACAAACTTCATCTAGATTTGTAGGATTAAACATGAGAATTGTGTATATCAAATAACTATGCAATCATCCAGTGTATTTGAGTAAAGTTTCTGGAGAAGATAAATCTATACCGAAAATCAAAGCTCTTATTCTAAATTCTTCAGTGTATCTTTGCACAATTTTCCCTTTAATTTGTCTAAATTTTTTCCAATCCATGATATCTTTCTGCATGTATTCTAATGGATAAAATTTCCTTTTAAGTGCAAAAATAAAACCATTCCAAGAGGATAAAACTTTACCATGCTTTTTCATGTCCTCTTGAGTTTTGGCTTCCCACCAAACGAGTGTTGCACTTTCCAATCTAAGAGAAGCAAGCGTAATCTTAGTTTCATCATCTTTGATTCTTTGTATCCTACAATACAATTCAATCTGACAAATCTAGTTATCCAATTTCTCAGCATTTACCTCTTCATTGTACATAGGGAATTCAAACTTAATATCAATATTAAGCAAAGGAGTTTGTGGAGGAATTTTACCGTGTTCCTTTGGAGAATTTGGAGGTGGTTGTGAAATGGTAGAAGAAGTGGAATATGGAGGTGAATTAGGTGGAGTATCACCATTACCTCCATTTCCTTTTGGAGTTTTATCACCTCTATCTTCATTACCTCTTGGAGAGTTTGTGCTTTCACCTTGCAACCTTGCATTCCTTTATTCAAATAAAAATTTCACTATTTTTGTCATATCATAAAAATCTTTTATGAAAGTTTCATCTTCTAAATTAGGGATTTCATGACTCTCCTCATGAGCCATACTTGGTGAATGCCTCCTTGAAGCTTGAGGTGAATGTATAGTTCTCCTTCTTGAAAGTTGAGAACTTGGATCTATAAGTTGACCTTATCCTCTTGTGAGCTTCAACCTTGTATGCATCAGAAAACAAACACTTGTAAACAATCAAACCTTCAAAACCTTTTCTTTGATACCAACTTGATCTGAAAATGAAAAAAGGTTTGTGTGTACAAATTTGCAAGTGAAATATTTATATGACTTAGGAAATTGGATCAAGTTGCAAAAACATAAATTTAATGAGTTTTTTTCTTAACATGAGAATCATAAACAAACATAAACATCTATCAAAAGTAAGCACATAACACAACAAAGTGATAAAGGATTTCACCCCTCTCTTGGGCTACATCTTCTGGTCCAGCTTCCAATGGATCATTTTCATTATATGATCAAAATGTCAAAATTAGTGATCTAAAATGCTCAGAATTCAAAATAGATGGCTTCAATGGCTCCAGAATGTCCAAAAACCCCTAGTTGGGCTCTTCCTGCACTTGATTTGGAAAAAAAATGGAGAAAATACAGTTCCTAGAAGTTTCTCCCCAACAACTTGTTGTACCTGCTCACCAAAACGCACCTCTCTGTGACTGAACCTAGCTCTATGCATTTCCATGCAAAAAACCAAGCATGCATGCCATTCCACAATTTCTGGAAAAGTTTTGCACCATTAACGAGCATAGGTGCCTTTCTCGATGGAGGTTGTGGTCGCATGGCCCCATGTGCCCAAGCGTCGACCTACAAATCCATGCACCTGCCATCTTATCCGTTGGATAGTCTGCGCTATGGTCATGTGGTAAAGTTTATGTAGTAGTGTCTAAGGGTTGGGGCTAAGCCTCGACCCTTTTTCCACCTGGATTAAACTTTAAAGCAAGTTCAAATATTTCTTTTAAACAATATGGTTAAGAAACAACTATGGGCAGACTGTTATCTCGACCTTTTCCAAGTATCATCCATTCACATAGGTCTCAGTTTCGAATGCTCCAGACTCTATAAAATTTTACACCAACAAACCAACGATGGGGTACCACGTGGACGCCCCTGGTTGGGCCATGTGGCACCTTTCCATTCGCCCTGTACCTGACATGTGTCGACCACTGGTTGGCCCACGTCCCTACCAACTAAGCTGCCAAATCACATTTCCACATTAGCATAAGCCACGTCAGTCGTATGGTCGTACAGTCAGCTGACACGTGGACTATACAGTCATCATTTTTTTTCTTGTTTGAAAAGTGGAAAAAACATGATATCTCAGCCATACAAACTTTATTTGAGTCTATTCAAGTTGCGTTGGGATCTTGAGGATGTGATCTACGAAATGAATCTGTTTTCGAGCAATTTTGACTACTTTGAATTTTGAGCATTTTTTGATCCCCTGTATGAGTTGACAAAGGATCCAACGATGAAGTTCATTGAGGAAAGGTTAAGGAATGCGTATAAGGCCATGGATAATATAAACACAGTACAACCATATGAGTGCATAATTTCCATCCTAGAGAACAGGTAGTCATACAACGAGATAGAAAAATCAATGGAAGAGAAAAAGATTCTTGCATAGATATTAGCACCCCCATAGGATGAATCACTCATGTTCATAGGGGTATTGGAAGTTATGCAAGGCATGGTGAAGAAAGAAACACAATACAGTGAGGAGAAGATCATGACCCTAACTGTGCAAGTAGTAGAGGATATTTTGGATAAACAAGTCGAAGTAAAGAAGGAAGTCGCTACAACAAGAGAAACCCTCCAAAATTTCATGGAGGTTTGGAAGCGTGCAATGCAACAAGCTTAAGTGGCTCAGGAAAAGGCACAAGTGAGTGTTGGGGGATTTTTGGATAGGTAATTTGAAAATTAAGTTTTGAAGAGTGCACACAAAAGTAAAAAAGGGAGCAGTTTGCGGGGTCAAAACAAAAGTCAAAGCAGGTGCTAAAGAAAGAAGGAAAGCAGTAATTTAGTGCTAAAGCAAGAAAGAAATGGTTCATTGATAAAGAAGGAAAATAAGCATGTAGGTGAAAAGGAAGAAAAAGAAACATGCTGACGAAAAAGAAGGAAAACAACTAGGACAGGGTAGGGTTTTGGGATAAACGATTAGGGTGTTGAGCCCTGACTCTATGAATAAATATGTAATGGGTTGGGAAGAAAATGCTACTAAAAAAGAGATATTAGGGTGCTTAAAAGAAAGAGTTTAGTGTGTGTATGATTGATAATATATTCTTAGTGTTGTGGAGAGATTTTGCAGAGAGAGAGGTTAGCACTGCATAACAACTAGGATATATTGAGGATATAATATGTTGTATCTATTGTAAGCGTAGTGCGTGCACCCGAGGTGATTATTGCATGATGATCAATATATAATCCAACCACTATGGACGTAGTCCAAGGATTGGGTGAACCACGTTAAAATGTATGTCTCTATGTGTTGTTTTGATGTGATTGTTCATGAATGTTTTTTTTATGCATGATTAGTATAGATATGTTTACTATATGATTCATGTGCAATAATAATGAATGTTACAATGGGTTATTTATGTTGCAATCTATGGCATAAGGGTTTTGCACAATAATTTTTTTTAACTAATCAAAGGATATGAATAAATATATTTCTCACAGGGTGGATAAATAGTAATGGATATGATGATAGACTCACATCCCCTCATCCCTACAGAAACTTGGTTCCTGCATCCTAGTAGATACCTCAGGTGAGACTTCACTTGCATGCAGGTGATGCTGAAAGGGTTGGTATCTAAATGTTTTTGTTGGTTGAATAAAATGAACTTAGGGTCTTATAATCGGGCACCAACAATACCCAAGAAGGGTATGATTCAAGAAATAAGAACCTGGAGGACCGAGGGGGGAGCCTCTAATAGCTTAGGGTGTTTAAAATCCTTGGAAGAGTTCATGAAAAAATATGTCATGAATACATTTACCAATAAAGGAGTGATTGGGAAAAAAATTGCTCATAGGAAACACGTTGATGTAATGCATTGAGGAGATGCATGTGATGAGAGAGAGTGCAAATATAGGACTACCCATTGCGGAAGAAGTATCTTTCAATGCTATACAAAAGTGTACAATGGTAAAGAAAGGAATTTAGTGGCCATAAGTGTGGGTACCCTTGTTATTGGTGAAGAAAGAATGCTTAAAAGAATTTACATGAAGAAAAAAAAATTGAGTTTCATAAATAATGAACTAATACTATGATCAACTCAAAGAAGGAGGAACAATCCTGATAAAATGATGAATGTGGATAGAAAATCCATGTGGTGAGAGGTTGTCTAAGACCCAATGCATCATGGAAGAAGTGCCTGACACAAAATGTAGTAATATAAAATCAATCCAAGGGTGCATTGTATAAGAATATGGCCATGGGAATTGGCACATTGTTTAAATGTAATTATATTTGAAGTGCATTTGGTTGGATTTAATATGATAAAAAAATTCCTATGTAAGGAATGGCATTTCCTTTATATTTTCTATTGTTGAATAGATAAAAGAAATTTGGCTATTAGAATGCACAGTTTAAGAATTGTTTGTAATGCCATTGAAAATGTGCAATGAAAATGTATGTGCATAAGAAACTGACATTTTTTTTGGCTAGGTGAAGAATGAATTGCAAGAAGAAGGGTCTTGGATTTTTCAATGTTGCAATACCATAAGGAAGACCAATTCCTATTGGAACAAACTATTATGAGAAGAAAAAATCTTATACTTGTGGGATATGGTTCCTATATGGAAGAGATATGAAAATAGAACTATGAAATTTGAAATCTATGGGTGACATATTTGAAAAGAGTTTTGATTGAATTAATAATGAAATCTCATAAAATTTATGTATGCTTGTGATACATGTGCAATGGAAGATCTTTCTTGGAGGGCTAAATGACAGATTTCACACAAGGAAACATGGAAATGGCTATTGTAGTGAAAAGGGAATATTTTGATAAGCCATGATCGCCATAGAAAATGTTTTGTTTTGGTAACACATGTCGAAGGGACGCTTTCGGTAGAGAAAGCTATAGGAACACCTTGGTAGATAAAGCTTATGGATGCTTCAACTCTAAGACCCAATGAGGTCTCCAAAAATATTCTTGTGCGAGAAAGCCTTGGAAGGAAATATGGATCGCCAGAGGGATTCCATAGTAGAGAAGGGGATGCCTAAGCCTGAGCCTGGAGGGTGAGTGACCAAAAATATGGGGAGACTTCGACAACTCATGTGAAAGACTCGACGGAGTCTTTAAAAAAAAAATTGTTTGTTCATTGGGATCATGCACACAATGAATATGACAAGGAAAAATAGTGATCCGATTCAAAATGAAAGCCATATGGATGATGATCCATGAACTGCAACGATAAATAATGAGTTGATATTTGAAATTTTCCCCTTGAATTATGAATAACAATAAAATGGTTATGCATGAAATTGTGATAATTTGCATGTTGTTTGAAAATGTTTCAGGCATGCTCTAAAAGGACAAGAGTCGAGAAAAGGACTAGACTAAGAAGGGGAAAACATTACTAAAGAAACTAAAATATGAAGGCATGACAAGTGTTGTTGAGATAAAAGAACATAGAGGACGGTGTTCCTTTAAGGGGGAGAGGATTGTAACACGCATGTTTCCCCTATCTTGTAATTATAATTATAATTATAATTATTTCCAAGACTATGGAAAGACATGTTATGTGAATTGTGAAAGAAAATGAACTTTGAAAAACTATGCAATGTAAATATTTGTTTAATTAATGAAAAAAGGAAATATTGAAACAATTGTTGAAGGTATTTCCTTCATAGGTTATAATGCCATGATAGGAATGGTGCAAGAGGGAATCTATTTATGGTTGAAATGACCCTTCCAATAAGTACTCTATCAAAATTAAATCAATACAGACACTGAACTGTCCTCGACCCTAGAAATTTGATTACCAGTCAAGCTGATAGTTGGGGAGTCTCCTTCAATAATGAATGGAGGAATGGGCAGAGTGCCCATTGAGAAGCTTCTAACATGACCCATGAAGCATTGGGGAAGAAGGCATGAAAATGGGATAGAGTACAGTAAGGGGGAGGATACAGACAGAGAGGGAGACAAAGAGACACATGGTTGGGGGTCTGATCATTCGAGAAGGGAGAAGAATAAAAATTTAGTTCGAGAGAGGAAAATAGTAACCTTGGCTTCCCTGGTAAACTTTTTGAGATACTAGATATCCTCTCGTGGAATCATACCCTACCTCGGAGGTGGTTGGATTTAACTGAAGATAGTGCAACCTTTCCTATGGTTGGGTGGAGAGTGGCACCTTCTTCATTAGTTTCCAACAACTCTAATTAACTCAAATAAGTGTTTTCTATGTATTGTGTTGGCATACCAGTTTTAAAGTAACATTATGGGATTTTCATGCTATTCCATCGAAGGACTTGTGAATATTTTCTTTTAATATGTCTTGTTGGCTAAGATATATATGTATGTATATTTATTTGTTGATTCTTTGCTTATCTTCAATCCGAGAAAGGAAGTGTAGTGCCTATGTTCCACTTACTATGTAATCCAACGTAGAGCCCAATTCCTCTGATCGCATCAACCATCCTTGGATTCCCATCATCCAACCAATAATCCTATTTGTATGGTTAAGGCATTAATCCTTAACATCTTCCTTATCTAGCACTAACCTTTATTGTTGGAGACTTAATCCAAATATCGTGGCTAGGGATTAAACCCTTTGTTTTCCATGTGACCGATGTTGCAACCTTGGGCAAGAACCATAGAGGAATACCACGTTACCAGAGTAGTATTATCCTTTAGTTAAACAAAGGGGTTGAAGGTGGTTTCCAAAACCTCTAATTGGGGTCCCGCGGGCATTCTTGAGCTATTCACACATCCAAAGGTGGGTTAATAAAAACCATCGTGCAGATTTCTCATCATATTATTCTGCATGCACGCTAGTAGTGTGTGCTAATATGGGATCATTGATTCTGATGGTGATCAATGATCCATGATATCTCTAACCTGAGTTTTGTAAAAAATAGAAACCTTAGGGTTGGAAGTGGACCCTACACACTATGGTGATGTGGCAAACCTGGATAGGTCCACATATTATCTTTGGACTGAAGATGAGGAAGATGAAGAGTCCTCATCAAGTACAAGTCCTACAATGTGTAATCTAAGTCTAAGTCATAGGATCTAAAAGAAAATGAATTTCCACAATAGATATGGGTCAAGTGAGATCAAATGGACCTCATATCCCTGGAAGTATTTAGCTACATGAGGTATGAAAAGAGGTGATGGTCAATGTTCGATACGACTGGATGACGATGTGTGTCCTCCTCAAAACCCACCCCAGGAAATAGATCTCAGTTTTTAAATCCTAGATTCATCACTATGTCGTGGGTTGTGTGAGAAAACCCTAGTAGTCAGTGTATCTACTAGTGCAATACCTCAGTCGTAGATCTCACAGAGTAATATTCCTGAGATTATTCCAACTAATCCCATCATAATTATCGAGATTAGATTAACTAATCATATTGTAATCTCAAGCGTCGGGCATCCTCGAAATTCACCACCTAGGAAAATTCTAATGCCCGATAGCTACGTGTCACGTAAAGGTTTTCCCATGTGTCAAGTGAGTATTGAGCCACATACCCGGGGTGGAAACTAGTGCATCTGAAGGGTGACACTTGGAAATATCTGGCAAGTTAGTGAGTAAGGGGGTGGACCCTCATTGACTTACAACCATATGATGGGAAACGATAGATATGATTCATCAAATCTAAGGGAGACTGATACCCACCATAGATATTGGAATAAAATCTAGGATTTATAGCCCCAGGATTAACCCCACTAACTCTCTCATAATCATCAAGATTAAATTAATTAATCCTCTCATAACCCTCAGATCGGGATCTCTCAAGGTTCATACTTCGTTGGAAAGTTCTGGTGCTCGACATCCAGGATGATGTGTCACTTGGTAAAGATTCCATGTGTCACTTGATGAAGATGTCACGTGTCACGTAGATTTGGCTCATTTGGACAAGGATCTGTAAGGAAAATGAGTGCCACATTTCAAGTGGTATGGGTACCATGTTTCATACCACATGTCAGTACAAGGCTGATTGAGGTGTTGAGTGTGGGCCTAATCGAAGTTGAGTACCCTTGGGGTAGTGCCATTAATTCTTGGTCGTTGGACCCAAGGGTGGTTAGATATCCACCACCGATGTGGGTTAACGGAGTCAATCGGCCATGGCCTTCTGGAGAGTCTTGCGATCCGGTTATGCTTAGAAGCCCAGTGCCCAGTAACCACATGTTGCAATGTGGATTGAGACAAGTGGAAGCCTGTGACATGGCCATCTACCCTAGGTTCCAACTCATGCCAGATCAAATAAGTTGGGTTTATCAAAGATCCAATTAAGGTCGATGCCAAGGAATTTGGCGATCCAATGTGACGTCGGGAGACATCACATAGGAAACACCAGAAAATAAAAGTGTCAACACTCAATGGGATTAGACATGTGTGCAACAATGACGTGTACCCCATATTAGTCCACGTGAGAGGCCACATGTCACATGAGTATTGGTCCACGTGTCAAGGTAAATTGCCACATTTGGGTGGGACCTTGGTGGTTTATAATTACCACATGTCAAGTAGTGACGATGCTATGTGTCATGTGGTAATAGGGCCACGAGGGGATGTTGCATGGTAGATCATGGCAATGCCACATGTCATAGGGACAATTCAACAATCGGATCGTGCCTCAATTTTAGAATGGATATGATCTTGCTCTGATGGGTTGATAGTCTGAGATATGGTGGTTACATGTCCCAATATGGTGAAGCTTGTATGGACAAATATGATAGGACCACTTGTCCAAGGTGCCAGCTCATACCGGATCGGGCATCTAGGGATGAGATTTATACAGGAACTTTCAGTGGACCAATTTCTGGTAACCCGATGGGATGTGGAATGATGTCACCTAATAGATGTCTGGTGGAAAAGTGTCATCTTTTGACAGGGCCACATACCTTGAGCACCAGATCATGTTGGATCGAGCCTTTGGGCATATAAAAATTTGGAAAATTGGTCGAGGTCCCAGGACCTGATAGGTCGAGAGTGTGAAAGAACATGTGGCAGCTTCCATGCCAAAAACCATGTTTACATTAGAGGATGACATGGGTGCCACATGGCACTATTATGGAAGAAGACTTAAAAAATTTAAGAGGCCATATATTTTGATCTAGAACTCAAATTGAGAAAAATTTACCGTCATTGGAAAGATCTCGACAAGCAGAAGGAAATGGTGTCCCTTTGAAGAGGATTTGAGGTGGTCAAGGAAAAATTAAAATTTAATACCCCATTCCTTATAGGGTAATTAGGGATTTGGATGTGTTACACTCTCAGTTGGGGACTCAAGGGAACTTGCTTCTAGGAAACCTACCAGCAAAAAACAACAAACACATGTTGTTACAATGCAACTCACATAGGAGTTCACTCTTCATGCCTGAAAACCTAGCTCTTTAATATCCAACTCCAAAACACTCCATATTTTCTCTAGCATGATCTAGAATTCACCCTCCATGGTTGTTCCATCTCCAAGATCTCTTTCTTTCTCTCTACTTTCCCCTCATGCAAAAACATTGATTGTCTAAAATTGTTGTCCCAACCCATACGAATTTCCTCTCCTTTGGATTGCTTTCTTGACTCACAAAATTCCCCAAGCTGATTATACTCATCCCCCATGTGCCCAATAACTATGGGATTTGAATTCTCACACCCACCCTCTTACTTGTATTCAATGTTTGGCTTTGGGAACACTCAATCAGAAATTAGAAGGTTCATATACCAATAGCAATTTTAGGAAAATGGGTTGAATTAATATACATGGGTAATTCCCCCTTGGACCTCCTTTAGTAATTCTCTTAGATCCTCCCCTCTCTTGTGGATTAATTCATCCCCCATCTCTGCCCATGTCCCCTTAGCAGCTAGCATCACATTTTATTATTAAAACATAGAAATACAATTTGTATATTGCATCGCTTTGGTTGTAACCACACATTATATCTACATAAGCATTAATTAAATCGGGGATTATAGTGGGGATGTTACATGTAAAGCAAATTTTATGGATAATTTTTTAAGGGAGTGTAGAAGAATTATTTGTAGAAAAATACTACACTGAAAAGAATGAGGTAAAAGAGTTTGTGTGGCAAACTCAAGAAACAACAAAGAATATAATTTTCCCAAAAGAATGTATGTGTCTCACAAAGATGTTGTTCTAGTCGTGGGTAATGTTGTAGAAAAAATATTTTTTGTAGAGCTTAGTAGTATTGTAGTAATAGAGTTACGAGGAAGAGGTGTTTTAATAGTAGTTTGTTTCGCTATAGAAGATGATGTTTTAGAAGAGAGTGGCCTTACAACAATGGTGAATTCCTCCTTCAAGCTTGAGGTGAATGTATAGTTCTCCTTCTTAAAAGTTGTCCTCTTGTGAACTTCAACCTTGTAAGCATCAGAAAACAAACACTTGGAAACAATCAAACCTTCAAAAACCTTTTCTCTGATACCAACTTGATCTGAAAATGAAAAAAGGTTTGTGTGTACAAATTTGCAAGTGAAATATTTATGTGACATAGGAAATTGGATCAAGTTGCAAACACAAAAAAATTAATGAGTTTTTTTCTTAACATGAGGAACATAAACATACATAAACATCCATCAAAAGTAAGCACATAACACAACCAAATGATAAAATATTTCACCCCTCTCTTGGGCTACATCTCCCAGTCCAACTTCCAATGGATCATTTTCATTGTATGCTCAAAGTGTCAAAATCAATGCTTTACAATTATAAGATGAAAATAGATGGCTTCAATGGCTCCAGAATGTCCAAAACCCCCTAGTTGGGCTCTTCCTAAACTTGGTTTGACCAAACAATGGAGAAAATACACTTCTAGGAAGTTTTTCCCCAATAGCTTGTTATGCCTGCTCACCAAAATGAACCTCTTTGTGACTGAACCTAGATTCATGTGTTTTTCATGCCAAAAACCCAGCATGCACACAATTATGCAATTTCGAGAAAAATGTTGCATCATTAGTGAGCATAGGCACCTTTCCCGGTGGAGGTTGTGGTCGCATGGCCCCATGTGGCCAAACACCAACCTACAAATTCGTGCACCTGCCAGATTATCCACTGGATAGTCCACATCATGGTCATGTGGTAAGGGTTATGTAATAGTGTATGAGGGTTGGGGCTAAGCCCCAACCCTTTTTCCGCCCAAATTAAACTTTAAAGTAAGTTTAAATATTTCTTTTAAACAATATGGTTAAGAAAAAACCATGGGAGGGATGGTAGCTCTGCCTTTGCCAAGTCTCTTCCATACACAGAGGTTCTGAATTCGACCCCTACGGAATCTATAAAATTTTACACCAACAAACCAATGACAGGGTGCCATGTGGTGGCCCCTAGCTGGGCCACGTGGAACCTTTCTATTCGCCCCGTAATTGACATGCATCGACCATTGTTTGGTCCATGTCCCTGCCAACCAAGATACCAAATCACCTTGCCACATCAATCATATGGTGAGTTGATATGTGGATTGTACGAACTGTACAGTCAACATTTTTTTTGCCTGTTTGGAAAAGTGGAAAAAATGCGATATCTCAGCCATACGGACTCTGTTTGAGTCTGTTCAAGTTGTGTTGGGATTTTGAGGACGGGATTTACGCAATGAGTATATTTTCGATCAATTTTGAGAACTTTGATTTTTGAGCATATTTTGATCCCCTAGATCAGTTGATGAAGGATCCAACGATGAAGGTCATTGAGGAAAGGTTAAGGAATGCACATGAGAAGGAGTAAAAGGCCATGGGGTATATAAACACACTATCACTATCTGAGAGAATAGTATCCATCCTGGAGAACTGTCAGTCATATAACAAGATAGAACAACTAAGGGAAGAGTAGAAGATTCCCGCATAGCTATTAGCACCCTTGCAGGATGAATCACTCACGTTCATAGAGGTATTGGCGGATATGCAAGGCACGGTGAAGAAAGGAACACAAGACAGTGAGGAGAAGCTCTTGTTCCTAACTGTGCAGGTAGTAGAGGAGATTTTTTAGAAACAAGTCGAGGTAAAGAAGGAAGTCACTACAACAAGAGAAACCCTCCAAAATTTCATGGAGGTGTGGAAGGGTGCAACACAATATGCTTAAGTGGCTCGGGAGGAGCCACAAGTGAGTGTTCGGGGCTTGTTGGACAGGGAATTTGAATAATTAAGTTTTTAAGAGCATGCACAAAAGTAAAAAAGGGAGCATTTTGTGGGGTCAAAACAGAAGTCAAAGAAGGTGCTAAAGAAGGAAGGAAAGCAATAGTTTAGCACTAAAGCGCAATGTATGTGTATAAGAAACTGACATTATTTTTTTTTATGTGAAGAATGAATTGCAAGAAGAAGGGTCTTGGATATGTCAATGTTGCAATACCATAAGGAAGACCAATGCATACTGGGACAAACTGTTATAAGAAGAAAATATCTCATACTTGTGGGATTTGGTTCCTATATGGAACATATATGAAAATAGAACTATGAAATTTGAAATCTATGGGTGAAATATTTGAAAAGAGTTTTGATTGAATTAATAATGACATCTCATAAAATTTATGTATGCTTGTGATACATGTGAGACAGAAGATCTGTCAAGCAAGAAAACATGGAAATGGCTACTGTAGTGAAAAGAGAATTTTTTGATAAGCCATGAACCCCATAGAGAATGTTGTTTTTTTGTAACACGTGTCAAAGGGACACTTTCAATAGAGAAAGCCAAATGAACGCCTTGGTATAGAAATCTTAGGGGATGCTTCAACTGTAAGACTCAGAGAGGTCTCTAAAAATATTCTTGTGAGAGAAAGCCTTGGCAGGAAAGATGGATCTTCCGAGGGATTGCATAGTAGATAAGGGGATACCTAAGCTTGAGCCTAAAGGGTGAGTGATCGAAAATATGGGGAGACTTCGATATCTCATGTGAAATACTCGGCGGAGTCTTTAAAGAAAATCGTTTGTTGATTGGGATCATGCACACAATGAATATGACAAGGAAAAATAGTGAGTCAAGTAAAAATGACAGCCATATAGATGATGATCCATGAACTAAAAAGATAAATAATGAGTTTATATGTGAAATTTCCCCTTGAATTATGAATAACAATAAAATGGTTATGCATGAAATTGTGATAGTTTTCATGTTGTTTGAAACTATTTCAGCCATGCTCTGAAAGGCCAAGAGTCAAGAAAAGGACTAGACTAAGAAGGGGAAAACATTATTAAAGCAATTGAAAGATGAAGGCATGACATGTGTTGTTGAGATAAAAGAACATTGAGGACGGTGTTACTTTAAGGGGGAGAGGATTGTAACACCCATGTTTCCCCTAGTTTGTAATTATAATTATAATTATAATTATTTCCAAGATTATGGATAGATTTGTTATGTGAATTGTGAAAGAAAATGAACTCTGAAAAAATATGTAAGGTAAATATTTGTTTAATTAATGCAAAAAGGAAATATCGAAACAATTGTTGAAGGGATTTCCTTCACAGTTTACGATACCATGTTAGGAATGGTGAAAGAGGGAAGCTATTTTTGGTTGAAATGACCCTTCAATTAAGTACTCTGTCAAAATTAAATCAATGCAGACCCTGAACTATCCTCGACGCTAGAAATTTGACTACCAGTCAAGATGATAGTTGGGGAGTCTCCTTCAAGAATGAATGGAGGAATGGGCAGAGTACCCATTGATAAGCTTCTAACATGACCCATGAAGCCTTGGGGAAGAAGGCACGAAAGGGGATAGAGGAAAGTAAGGGGGAGGATACAGACAGAGAGGTAGACAGAGAGACACATGGTTGGGGGTCTGATCAGTCGAGAAGGGAGAAGAATAATTCTCTAGTTCGAGAGGGGAAAATAGTAACCTTGGCTTCCCTGGTAAACTTGTTGAGATACTAGATATCCTCTCGTCGTATCGTACCCTATATCGGAGGTGACTAGATTTAACTGAATATAGTACATCATTTCCTATGTTTGGGTGGAGAGTGGCACCTTCTTCATTAGTTGCCAACAATTCTAATTAACTCAGATAATTGTTTTCTATGTATTGTGTTGGCATACCATTTTTAAGGTAACATTATGGGATTTCCATGCTATTCAATCGAAGGACTTGTGAATATTTTATTTTAATCTGTCTGGTTGGATAGGATATATATGTATGTATATTTCATTGTTGAGTCTTTGTTTCTCTTCAATCTAAGAAAGGAAGCGTAGTGCCTATGTGCCACTTACTATGTAATTTGGCATAGATCCCAATTCCTATGATCGTCAACCAATAATCCTCTTTGTATAGTTAAGGTGTTAATCCTTAACGTCTTCCTTATCTAGCGCTAAACTTTATCATTGGAGACTTAAGCCAAATATCATGGCTAGGGATTAAACCCTTTGTTTTCCCTGTGACCGATATTGCGACCTTGGGAAAGAACCATAGAGGAATACCACCTTACCATAGCAGTATCATCCTTTAGTTACACAAAGGGGTTGAAGGTGGTTTCCAAAACTTCTTATTGGGGTCTC
>ML776804.1:556254-578010 GCA_009831015.1 Picea engelmannii
GAGGCTACCTAAAATTGCTTCAAAATCAAGTCATAACCACCATCGACTCAAGCGAGGATGGCATAAAGACACCTGGTCTTGGCTAAACTATTGGGGAATCATGGAAGAAACCATTTTGTAGAATAAAGATACTATTAAAAAAACGTCAAATCAAAATTTAAGGAAAAAATGTAGTGTGATAAAGAGTTAAAGGAAAAAAGAAAATAAAGGTATTATAAAAATGTAATCAACCCTAATCTAGAAGATCAAAATTATCTATCTATTTTGCCAAGTGTAAAGAAAAAAATAAACATTTCTAAGATAAGAACAAATTCTCACGAGCTCCATAGTGAAACTGAGCGTTGGTCAATTCCTAAAACACCATGGGATGAAAGAGTGTGTCACCTTTGTGACACTAAGAAGGTTGAAGATGAAAATCACTTTCTCTTAGATTGTCCAGCCTATATCCATATTAAATCTCATTTTCAAAATATTGATCACACTACCAACCTTCCTAACCTCTTAACTCAACAAAAGTATGGTGGTCTTGGAAAGCTTCTCTTAATGTTTTTCGAGCACAGAAACAAAATTCTAAAGAATCACAAGTAATCACTTACCCTCTTAAGGTTTGATAGACCAATTAGGTCTTAGTGGACATTAATCATCATCATCATCATCATCATTATTTTTATTTGAATTTGCATAAAGAGAGTGTAAACCTTTCTTTAAGTTTTTTTCTTTAAACTTTTTTTTTAAGTTTTTCACTTTAAAAAAAAATTACACCTCAAAAATTAAAATATGAGATTAAAACAAATATAAATTAATATTAATAAAATTAATGTTTCTATATACATTAATAACCATATATTTAACATATTAATAATATTTTTTTAATATATATTTACACATTAATATTTTTTTAAGTTCACAATCATAATTCTATTAATTTTTCAAAATATCATATAGAAAAAAGAGCTTTGTAACCAGACTAGCAAAGGAAAATAGCACTCAACCATATATGTTGTTTGTAGTTTGTCCAAAAAAAAATTAAAACTAGAAGTGCCAGAGATACTCGCCTATGAGATTAGCAATAGTTATCATATCTATGCCTATTTGTATTTATGATTTTAGCAAAAGAGATTTGAATGGTACATGGCTTGAAGGAGTCGAGGGCCCGACAAAGAGATCTAGAGGATTTTTTGTCTGAGCATTGTCGTGTTCGGCTTGTTGGTTATGCATTGTTGTTGGCATTGTTGGATTGTTGGAAGAAGGAAGGAGACGAGCAAGAATCTCTATGATCATGAGATGAAGACCATCAAGTTGAAGTTGAATTTTGTTTTGGGCACCCTCCCTAGTCTAAAGCATTTTACCCATAAAGGTATTGATGTGACAGTATAGTTCTACTATCATCCAATAGTGAGTCTCCCTTCCTCTTGTGTGACCTATGTCTAGAACCTAATGAATTGTAGTCTCAACCACTTCAAAATATGTGGTCATGTCTTGTTCTAAGTTGACTACAGCTTTGACTTCATCCATATTTATTTGAAAAGGGTGGGGAGGGTTTCTCTCATAGTTGTTGGCCGCATTGTATGCCTCATGTTTTACTCGGGAGTCTAGTCTTCCCTCTTCCTGATGACGCGAGGAATAAGTTGTAGGTGCCCCCAAACCTCGACGATAACCTAGAGGATAACCATGTCGAGGTGCCATAGTGTCACAGACGAGAGCATGGAATGTAGGGTGATACAGGAGTGAGAAAAAGGGTTGAGAGTACCATTCACTGATTGTGGCCAAGAGGGACCTGGATTCCATAACTGAATTCATGATTTGCAGAGAAGGCATCGAACTATGGCTCAGTCCCTTGTCCATCATTTGAATTGTATATCTTATCATGTAGAGAAGGAGGATCATGATGGGAGAATGAATCCACTTTTCAAGAGGATGGGTAGTTAATATCATTTAGATCTCTTTCTAGGTGGCATCAATGACTATACCCCAATTCTAGTGCTAGCCCTGAGGACTCGTGGGAGATCACATGGCTTCTCGTTCCATGTATCTCAGGGTGAAAACCCTGCCTTAATTGGTGTAGTTGAATGTCGGCTAGAAGTTCATGTCGTCGTACTTTTCTAGAGTTGGAGGGGGTGTCGACGTCGCCCACCTGGCTACACTTAACCACCTATACTAGGGTCCTTAAATGATGAGATGGATGGAGAGATGGAGGATCCTCCCATTGTTCAAGGTCTGCTCCTATGGGAACCACCTCATTAATGTGGATGTTGTCATCCTCAGGGATGGGTCTCCCTTTGGTTCGCTTCTTGAACACCCCATCCAATGGATATTTACACATTAATATTGTTACTATTAATTACTATTATTTACTAAATACCTCACAATCTTCTTCTAATTATAAATAAAACTTCCATAAAAAATTCCAAATACAAATAACCTTTAACTTATACACAACCCTGAATTCTAGAACCTCTTTTCACTTTGAAATCTGAAAAGAGAAAATCATAATTACAATGATAAATTATATAATCTCAGACATTTTTAATTACTCAAATTATAAAAACCTCACAGAAAATGGGGCCCCTCTAAATTCTCGGTATACAACGCTTCTCTTTGCAATAACAAAAAAAAATTTAATTTTTTTTGCCAGTGGAAGTATTCCACTCTTTCCACACCTTGCAACTTAAAAAACCCCTCGAGAACACTGGTGTGATGAAATCAATGGGGTTTTGGACAATGAATCTGAAAATGAACTCTACCACTTGAGCTTTATAGGGTCATTGGTTGAGAATGAAGAAGAATAAGGTGTTAGTTTCTAGTTTTGAGATGGATAATTGTATTCTTGATATATTGTAAAAGGGGACTTATATTATTATTATTATTATTATTTAATATAATGTTATTATCTATATATTATTCTCCCATAAAGAAGAGGGTCTCATACTTACTCTCACTATTTGGCTAGGTTGTAACTCTAAATTAGATTATTATTATTGTAAATAATAAATTGAATAAAATTTATAATTCAAAACAAAAAATCCAATCCTTCATTTAAAATTTGGAATTCCCCCATTGAGATTAAGGCAATGATAAAGTGCACCTAATTTAAATTAAAAATTGTATTAATGTAAAGACTCTGTATCAATCCCATATATGGGTTTCCCTCTAATAAAACCCTATTCTAATTGCACTTGTCATCACTTACATTATTGGCCCTCATGCATGGCCTCAGGGGTGTAGCCCATCTAGCCCCCCTCCCTGGTCAAGTGAAGTCATGTAGCATTCAAGCATCTCTTCCTTCCCTCATTTTCAATCCTAATTAGACCTCACACTCATTCAAGAATCTCTTCCTTACCTCATTTGTTACCAGTCCTAATTACACCTCTAACTCATTCATGGCCTCAAGGGGTAGCCAATCTATCCCCCCTCCCTTGTCAATTGAACTAATAAAACCCTATTCTAATTTTTATCATCATCACTTCCATTTTTATCCCTTATCCATGGCCTCGGGGGGGTTAGCCTATCTAGCCCCCTCCCTTGTCAATGAAGTACTCTCATTCAAGCATATCTTCCTTACATCATTTGCAGTCTCAATTAGACCTCCCACTCATCCATAGCCTCAAGGGGGGTAGCTCATCTAGCCCCCCTCCCTTGTCAACTAAATACATTTGCATTCAATCATCTTCCTACCTCATTTGGTAACTCCTAGCGTGTTAACATCAATACCTCATTTGGTCACTCCCAACATGTTAACATGGGGAAATTTCCTATCATGAACATCAGAGGTCCAAAGAGAAGTCTCAATCAAACCTCTCAATGCTTGAACCTATTGAATAAAAGAGATGGAAGCCCTCCTCATAACATTTTTTCGAATCTTGTTTGGCTAAGACAAGATAGGAAGTATTATCACCCTAATTTATAGCCTTATTTCAAGTTCAATTAACCTTCAAGCTATTAAACATAAACACCAACTGTTGTTTTTAACCATTTATCAAATGCAAACTGAAATAAAGAAGGCTGGTTTTTTTAAATAATAATTTAAACAAGAAGCAAAATTACATAATCTGGTAGAAATAAGAAATACCAAGAGAGTTGCAAAACCATCAATGATTTTATTCATTCATTCTGTAACAGCCAATACATTTCACATACTTTCAAAGTATGGACCAGATGAAATTCTAGAACCCTAGGGTAACACACACATAGGCCACTGGTGCCTTCAAATCAGACCAAGATTGATGTAAATATAAGCCAACAGCCATAGCTTTCACTATGTTATGACTCTGCACAAGAATCCTATTTAGCATTGAGAAATTAATCTATAAACCAAAAGAAGTATGAAGACTATCAAACAGACAATCAACCTGGAAGCATATTAGAATTCAATGCTCCTTGGTCCTAGATTTTCGTCACCTTCAACAGAACCTACTATCCCAGGAAGTGACTTAGCTTAGAAATAAGAGATGAATGAAGTAGTAATGAAATCTCACTTGAAAGTAAGAGAAAACCTTATCAAATCAATATGTTCCTCCTCACTTTTGTCCAACTTAACTCCTTTTAATATCTCTAAGGTAGTTGAATCACGCAACCACTTCTAGTTAATTTATTAACTAACAATTAGTTAGTTAATAGGAGAGTTGTCAAGTAAGTTAATAAATAATAATAATATGATAAGGGTATTAAATAAAACTAATAAGCGGGGACCCCCTAATTCTTTAATGAATTAATAAACCATTTCATCATTGTATCTTCCACCTTGAATGCGTGACATATCAATCTTGCCACAACATACAATCCATGTCATTATCATGCATACGATGAAATAATCATAAGAGCCCCTTGTCACTCCATGTGGAAATCATGCAATTTATCAAAATCTATCCATTTCATAAATTTTTCCAAACATGAAGCATATAAAATATAAAGTTTTCTAAAACAGTACCGTCAAATATGAGTTGTCAAAATAAACATGCGTTTTCCAAAATGATATGTTGTCCAAAAATAAAGTGCAAACAATTCCATATAAAAGTGTCAAAGAAATTAATAAAATTGATCATGAGAAACCATATATACTGTGAGAGGCTTCCCCTCTCTTGCTATGACTACTCTCAGCCCTTTAATTTTTCCCACTTGATGAATCTACCTTAGTAGATTTATAATCATTCTCTTGCATATGGGAAGTGACTGAATGAGAAGATTCATGTGATGATTTTGACCTAGATGTTGCTACTTTCTCTTCCTCGGGGTTTCCTTCAAGCTCAGTGATTTTGGCCTTATGATGGGCATGTGAGGCTTGGGATTGAGGCTGCAAATTCTGATGTGAAGGAGGTGGTGGTGGAAGTGAAATAGTGGGCCAAGAATGAAAGGGAGGTTGTTGTAGGTTATCAATATTTGGCAATCCTTGTGAGTGTCTGGGAGGAGGGTGCACAACATCTTACCAGCCATCTCATTCTAGCACAACTAAAGGATTGGAATTATGATTTGGAACTGGTATGCCAACAATTAAGCATGGTTTCTCAAGAATAGGTAGAGGTCTGTAATCTTGTTGGCCAGCCAAGTTAAGGAACCTTGTTTCTAACAATTGATTAAACTCTGCTAAATCTACATCAAAGTGCATAGATAACCTTAATCTTTTTTTTCCCCTTTTCCAGGGACCCAATCCTCTGCCTCTGTTATTACTCCTCCTGCTACGATTGTCTCTGCTAAAAAATCTCATTCTAACACACATTCACAAATATTAGAACTAGAGCACGACTAATCCATCATCTACAATTTTTCAAAATAATAGTTTAGACATGGCTCTATACATAACAATACATATATAGGAAATCAATATGCATTCCATGTTTCAGAACTAGTAATTACTCAGAACAATAATTTAGAGGGGTCTTGGGATTTCGTGATCAGGTTTGTAATGAGAAAAAAATAGAAAGTATGATCGAGAAGTGTAATATGGACTGTTCATTTACCATAACTAGTTCCATCAAATCATTATCATCTGCATTTTTGGGTATGAAACAGAGAAGAGATCAAACAAACTGGACACTCCCTTGTCAACTTATATAATTTTACCATAAAACATTTCTTGCAATCATAATTTAAGCATGGTAATGAAACATGTATTTGGGTTGATGAACAACAATTGTAATGAATGGAAAATGTTACATATGAAAGGAAAATAAAATGGACATGCTTACATTACAATTATTTCCATCACCATTCAACTATTATAATTCCAACAAGCATAATTATAGTCATCATACAACCATAGTGTTCAATAAATAAAATTGGTCTATCTCGCATTCCATAAATTACTCACTCTGAAAACACAGTTGTAGAATGTCACACAACAGTTTTGTCATCGCTCGAATTGTTCACAAAAATATTCACTGTCACATTCCAGGCATTATTCTTTGTTTACAAATGATCAAAATCCATGTATTAGTCCCTATTGAACAGTAATTTTCATCTTCAATCAAAACATTACATATTAGTGTCAACCATCAAATGTGAATCTTCATGTAAACAACGCTCGAAATATCAACAGAGTCATCCAAACATTTATTTTATCTACACTCTAAATGATCTATTTCATTAGTTATTAACCAACACTCAAATGTTCATATGATCAAATCATAACAATGCTATTCAATCATACCCCAAACTGGATAGAGCATTTTATTTGCAAGGAGATGATAGACATGTGTATGCATAGAAAATATTCAATCAGCATCATGGTGTCGTGCCCCTATTATGGCCAAAGGTCTCAAAATCGAATCCAACAGAGGTTTCACGACTAGTAGGAAATGAAACGACAGGGGTTTCAAAACTTTATTGCTACCAAAGAATAACCATTAACTTTGTGAGGCCCAATAGGTCACTTATAAATGATTTCAGGCTCTGGTGTGACATTCATCACAAATTTAATCATAATACACAGAGGCAGAGCTACCTATTTTTCTTTCTTTGTTTTTTTTCTTAAACATGCGACCCAAACAACAACCATAGTCAAGTTGACCAGGGTTTTACAGGATTATGGTTTCCAAGGAACAACAAAATTCCGATATGGGAAGGGCTTTGACCCAAATATTTTTTTACTTCAGACTTGGCCCGTCCGTAATGTGCATGCAGGTAAAAACAATCATTTATTTTAACAAGGGTATGCATAAGGTCGCGAGACATTTTATTTCAAGAAACAACACAGACTCTGCATGCAATGCTAAAATACCAAAAACCCATAAGCATCGGACTCTAGTATTTTTTATGTTCTATAAAAATTTGCAGACCAACATGGTAAATGGGAAACCAATAGCCATAACTATGGAAATCAATGGGTAAAACCATCCATCATACATTCAAACTTCTATGCATGCGTTTTTCCAAAACCAGGAGCATAACAACCTCATTTTCCTTTAAAACGGGGCATGAAAGCATTTAATGACAAGCACAGCATGTAATTACAGAGCCAAACATAAACTATTAGGAAAAATCACATTAGATGACAGGGAATCAAAACCCTAGTACCTAGTGTTTTGCAGGTTAAAAGGCGACTTCGAGCGGTTGTTGCGGTTACCATAGTTCAATTCCTTCCAATCCACTAACAAATGAAATGAATACCAAAACTCAAAATGGTAGCTCAGAAAACAAGTTGGTGTATTAATTTTTGATCACGTCATGTTGGGGTGACGACCAACATTAATCACTTGCTAAACCCAAGGCAAGCCACCTCAAAACATCAAGCAACCAACAGGTGCCAAATAAGGACCAACTCATTTAGGATCACATGTTACCAACACAACCACCTACCACATTAACCATCTTCGACAATATAACAATGTCCAACATATGGTATATGCATACAGGATGTCCCACATGTATTTGAAACTTTGACATCAACTAACATATGAACTTCCAATACTTAACAACCATAATTAAGATCGCCGGCCATACAACTCAATGTTTATAAGATATACATGTTGGATCATATTGATACGATATGTAATATGTGTGTGTTGTGGATAATATCTCATATGTGTTAAAACTTTCAAAAATAATCCAAATACAAATATTTAAGATACCATAATTGTAAGAACAAGGTTGACACTACCATATCCTTGTAACTTGTCTAACATGTATCGAACCATATATATATATTAGTGATGTGTTATGTGCATATGTATACATGGCACCTTTGTTTTTCTTGTAATAAGTCACATCCATATGTCTAAAGCTCAGCAACTAGTAAGTGAGTGAATACCATGTCGACAAATTTATAAAAATGAGAACCCTTTTACCATATGAAACAACAACCATGAAACACTTCTTTTGAAGATTATTTTTCCCAGCATTTGTACTTAGAATCGAAAAAAATCAATGCCCAAAGAGGATTTTTGTGTTGAAGTTTGAGTAGTTTAAAGAACTGAGTCTAAGAGCATTTTGACAAGCACAGAATAACTCGTTGAGGCCAGAGGAACATGAGGCCAAATCAAAATATAAGAAAGATCTGATCAAAGAAAAGAGGATCATTGTCGACTCCATCAAGAACCACTTGATTCCTCATGTTTCAGCATTAAAAACCCCAAAGAAAATGATGGATGCCTTATCATGTATGTTTGAAGGAAAGAACATCAATCGGAAAATGACCTTGAGGAAAAAACTCAAGAATATGAAGATGAAAAATTCAAAAACCATGCAATCTTATTTCACAAGGGTGTCCCAGATTAAAGAACATCTCCAAGCTATTGGAGACTTGGTTGAAGGAAGTTAACGATGACCACACTGAATGGTCTCCCAAATTATTGGGAATCCTTCATCCAAGGAATATTCTCTAGAAGGAAGTTAACTAAGTTTAGTAGATTGTGGGAAGAATGTACTCAAGAAGAATCCAGACTAGAGGCAAGAAAGGAAAAGATAGAAAACAATGAAGATAAAGCGCTAACAACTCATGCAAGAAAAGGAAAGAAAAAGAAAGAAATTAACTCTCACAAGAAGTTTCAGAAGCCTCATAAAGGACAACATTCTCGTAAATATCTCTCAAGCTTCAGATGCTTCATTTTCCATAAGATGGGACATGTTGCAAGAAATTGTCCCCAGGCAAAAGACCATAATAGAAACAGAAAGTTTAAAATACATCATGCTCATTTCGCGGAAGAAGATGAACATGATCGGAAAAGAACAAAAGAATATGATTCAGATGAACCATATCTTTTGTGATATATGAATTAGTGCTTCTAAAGCACTTGATCTATATCAATTCATATTAATATCAACATCGTATGGATCAAGCAAGCAGTCTAACAATGCACGCTCCAGGTACACACCCTTCATATTTTATTTCAGTTTTAAGTTTAATAACAATAATATTTATGAATTTTTATCTTATATTGTTGGATCATCATCCCTAGTACGGGAATCCAACAAGGTCTCATTTAAATTCAAAAGATATTTTCTATGCTCGGGGGTGGCATGTGTGCCTATGGTTGGGTGACAATAATGTAATATTGTCTATGATGAAACAAGCACATTAAAATTCTAAAAGCTAATGTCCCTAATACATGATATCATCAGTGTCATACATCATAATCATGTATGGCTCACATTGTCATGCATTTTCCTGATGAGAAGACTTGGTCAGTGGACAGTGAGGCCACTTTGACAGGAAGCAAAATTTGTTTGAAGTCTGACTCAAATTTTCATATTAAGACTTGGTAATTGTTGACCAAAATTTGGTCACCCATATATTCCCTCTCCTGGAATAATAAAACAAAAACAATATTGGAATATGAATATTTTTGAACTATTATATGTTCATTGCATAGCCCTCGGTATCAACTTCGCCATGCATTTCGCAGAATCAAAATCGGAGTCTCCATGACCAAGATACGCATACTTTTGTCCAAAAGTATAATGGAGGTGTTACAAGAAGAAATATGAAAAATGTTCTAAGTCACATGTTCTCTCCTCTCCTTTCCCTTCACCCCTATTCATTATTTCATTCTATACTTAGTCTTTTTTACCATTGTCTCAGTACTTTCATATTCCTCTTACCATTTTCCACACTCAACCATTTTCTTTTATTCCTTTCCACGTTCACATTCATTTCCCTTTTCCTTTATTTTCCTTTCCATAATTATTTATCCCATTTTTCCATTTCTTTCCTTTTCCCTTTTTCCTTTCCCAAATTTCAAGTAAATCATTTATTTCACATTTTGTTTTTTTCATTTTTCATATTTTCCTTATTTTTTTTACTTTCGCGGCCTTCATAATGCACCCAAGTCTTTTTACTACTCTTTACTATGTAACTTATCCAACACTTAACCAAAATATATATGATTTACCACGGGCTCGCGGATTGGTGAGGGTTGGTGATGTTTATTTCATGTTATATGCAAGTTTGTTTCTCAAGATTTAGAATATTTTACAACTATTTACCTCTCCTCTCCACTTCACCTACACTTCAAATTTTTCACATATTATTTTAATAATAATTTTCCTATGCTAAGTTATTTGAGGAACATATTCAAGTGACACATGGAGCTTTATTAACCAATGAGATATATCCACATGGCAGTTAATGGTTCCACATGGTAACTAATTATTGGAGACATGTGGCAGCATACAAAAAGTGGCACATGGCATGATTTTATTGGATGACATATGGCAGATTATTATTGGAAGATTGTTGGCCTACTGAGTGATGACATGTGGTAACATTTGGTTGGGTGACTCATCATTGTTGATTGGTGTATTGGTGGTTGATTCGGCATGCAAAATTATTATTATATTCAACAGTTTTCCAATGGTCGAATCCTCCAAGCTCCATAGTCTCCTCTCTTCTTTATTTCTTATCAAGTGTATGTTACACTTAACATTATATACCACCAAGACTCTTTTATTCTCATACATGTGCAATAATAATAATGAATAAAAGTCGAATTTCAACAAAGGAGGTCAAAATTAAATCAAGGGTCCACATTTACCAATCAAACTTGATCGACGGTGGTGGAGTCACGATCTTGCAAAGGCTATATATTGAGATTCAGGTGTCAGAATCACACAAAATCTATATCGTTGGAAATTTATTTTGACATAGAATATGTTTGTATAGGATTAAAATATTTAAATATGATACATTTTTCTCAGAAATCAAAACATCAGTCGGTTTCATTTTTAATGGGCCTGCGTGACAACTCAACTTCATGAGCTCATATCTTGAGATCCGAGTGACGAATTTGGGAAAATTTTATATCATTGGAAATATGAGAAGATGAAGAGAACATCGGAAGTGGTTTAAATGGATAAAAATTTGGTTTTCACTTTCATAAAATTAAATTACAGCCGCCATCTTTTAGTGGAGAATTAATTAAATTTAAAAAAATAAAATTTTAATTAAAAACATTTATTAAAAAGGGAGAGGAACCCATTTTAAAAATACATATATTAATGATGTGAGTTCATTAATGAACAATTAATGAGGCATTAATTAAATGGATTGTTCCAAGAAAATACTTGTATGGGAATTTCTAGAAGGGAGAAACCCTAACTACTCAAGCAGTTAGAAAATTTCTCCTTAAAAAGAGAAGAGAGGCTTCATCAAAAAGGTGGAAGAATCAGTATTGTCAAAGGGGTAGGGAAGAATATTAGAGGAAGAAGAAAGAACATCCATGGATACACAATCAAGCTTCTAATCAAAAGAAATAAATCTCCATCTTCTCCATTTTTGTTTTATATATTTTTTCTACACCACTTCTTATAGTTTTATGCTCGAATCTCAGAGTTGGGCACAAGGCTGAGTTGTTGAGTGTTATTATTATATTATTCTAAGATATTTTCTTATATGATCATGGAGTATTTGTAGCCACCTATATGGTTGTCAAAACTTTTGTAATAAAGAACATCTTTCATAAATAAAACTCCACAAAGAATTGCTTCGGGGTTGATCTCGATTGTGCTTTGTAACCATGTTTTCAGAATATAAAGTATTTGAGGTTGACCTATAAAATTTTCTTTTGATATTGATTGTAGTACTCTGTTAAAATTATTTGAGATGATCAAATCATTCTCTCCTATCAAGAAGATATCGATGTATTTATATATTGTTAAGAAGATTGTGTGTGATGTTGATTACAATTTAATTCTGATGTTAAATCCCTCCTTCAATCTTTTCTTCGGTTGCACATAAAGATTGTACTCAAGTTATTGAAGAACCATTTGATTTCATAATCTCGAGCAATAAAGATTTAAGGTTTTCTACCTAGCACTCTCCTAATCCAATATATCATAGACATATCTTTTAGTCCAAGAGGAGTACCACCTATCTAAAAATGAAGGGGGACTAATGTCCTCATGAGGTTGTTGTTTCGGTCCTGGCAGATTCAAGCATCAACATTTTTGGAGACCATACTGGGGATGATTTATTTTCAATATGTTTGAGGAACCAAAAATCTCCATGGATCAAAGTTTCGAGAAGAAGATTCAAGAAAATTGTTTCTTATTGTAAGCATGGCTCACCTTTTTTGTAATATCAAAAAGAAACAAGAACCACCAAATATTCAGGAGAATAAAATCCTTGAAAAAATTCAAAATGAAGGGTTTCAATCATGTCATAATGCTTCTTTATATTCTTCATCAAGCCCATCAATGGATTTGCAAGACTCAACAAAAGGGAGAAATTCTCAAAGAAGGAAACAATTTTATAATACCCCTTTAAATATACTAGAAGTAGACTTTCAAATGCCCAATATTCCTATTGATTTTTTTTCTACATTCTTTGGGAATGCTTCAAAAGATGTCGAGCAACACTTGATTAATTTTAAAGGTACATGTTATGATTTCAACCTCACTGAAGACAATGTTACATGTAGATTATTCATACAAACTCTACGAGATGATGTTCTTGAATGGTATAGTTCATTAATGCCTAACTCCATTACTAGTTGGGATGTGTTAGAAGCTTCATTTGCATAAAATTTCATCCCAAAGGTGCATTCATATGTTTTTACTAATGTTTTAAATGTGGCTTCCCACCCATCCTCTCCCATATGGAAGCAAGATAAGAAAATGCATAATTTTGAAGAAGAATCTAATCAAAGAGTCGATGAAATTCTTAAGTCAAGTCATGTTGTTGAAGATGGAGATGAAACTTCCAAATTACAAGAAGAAAATTTCAGCCTCCTATATACTCCATATGATAATATTTTAAGGAGAAAAATTGAGAATCCTCCACCAAATATACAAGAAGATTTCATCCTTGTAATAGATGATGAAACGTCACAAGAGAACTTGCAGCAAGAAGAATTGGTGTAAGAAAACAATTTTGAGAATAAAGTAGATAGCCATTGCATAGAAGAAGAACATTGCTAAGACATCGCCAATGAAACAATAATTTTGAATGTGGAAAAAGAAGAAAAAGAGAATGTTTTCAAGAAATAAATTTCTCATTTGATTGAAGATAGCAACACTTTGGGGCATCCAAGAGTAGATTATATTGAATATTGGTTTGAAATTATTGTCAGCCCGCCAATGCAAATAAGTCTTCTGCACACATTGCTCGACCCCATTGTGGTACATTTTGGGCATACTCCTGATTTATTGGTAGCAACCCCCATCTTTCTCTTACTGTTGGAGCCCATTTCACAAGTCAATGGGATGCTTGAATGGATCCATTGGAAATCTACCTATACCTAAGGTTCCCCTTTCTTTCAAGTAAGTTAGGGTAGGTAGATCATGGATGTACATATTTTGTTTCTTCAATTCAGTTTTGCATAATAAGGCAGTCTTTATATTGAATTTTGAAGATAACTCCATGAAAGAAGAAGAATTACAAGAGTTCAATTTGAATATGACTCCATATCCCAATGGAGAAGGTAATTGTTCTTGAGATTCTGGTGTTCCCAGCAACCCGTAGGGGGTCACTGTCCTATAGTTGGAGCTAGTTGTTGACCAAAATTTGGTCACCTATGTATTCTCGCTCCTGGAATAATAATAAAAAAAGATATTGGAAGATGAATATTTTTGAACTATTATATGTTCATTGCATAGCCCTCGGTATCAACTTCGCCATGCATTTTGTGGAATCAAAATCAGAGTCTCCATGACCAAGATTCACATACTTGTGTCCAAAAGTCTAATGGAGGTGTTACAAGAAGAAATATGAAATATGTTCTAAGTCACATGTTATCTCCTCTCCTTTCCCTTCACCCCTATTCATTCTCTCATTCTATACTTAGTTTTTTTTTTCCATTGTCTCATTACTTTCATATTACACTTACCATTTTCCACACTTAACCATTTTCCTTTATTCCTTTCCACATTCACATCCATTTCTCTTTTCCTTTATTTTCTCATTTCCTTTTATTTTCCTTTCTATATTTATTTATCCCATTTTTTCATTTCTTTCCTTTTCCCTTTTTCCTTTCCCAAAGTTCAAGTAATTTCTTTATTTCCCATATATTTCTTTTCAATTTTTATATTTTCCTTATTTCTTTCCATATTTCACGTGAGCCATTATATACTTTCCAGACTTAGTTTTATTTACTATGGCTTACAGCGGGTTCGCGGGTTGGTGATATTTCTTAAGAGTATGTGTTATCTTTTCTACCCTCACAATGCACTTTGACTTCCGCCACCCTCATAATGCACCCAACTCTTTTTACTACTCTTTACTATGTAACTTCTCCAACACTTAGCCAAAATATATATGAGTTATCGTGGGTTCATGGATTCACGGGTTGGTGAGGGTTGGTGATGTTTATTTCATGTTATATTGAAGTTTGTCCTACCAATTCTCAAGACTTAGAATATTTTACAACTATTTATCTTTCCTCTCCACTTTTTATGACCCAAGAGAGGCATATATATGGATAAATGTATATGATATGACCCCAAGGGGGGGGGGGGATATAGGGGCCTAAATGTACATGTAATGTGTAAATACATATGTAATAGGGTCAGCCTTCTCATAAAGGGGCCTCATGTGCAAGTGTGAATAGTTATATATAAGAGATCATGCATTCATTATTGGCATGGGAATTGTGAAGTATGAAAGGTATTTGGTTATTTGGAGGGGGTTCCCCTATTCTTTAAGAAGTTATTATGTAACTTATCTATCTTGGAGTTGTACTCCACGTTGACATTCTGTACATGGTGTGTACTTCTGTAATTTTATGATATTTTGAGTATTTGGATCATAACATTCACTCACTCACACAATCACAATACAATTCCCTCATACATAAAAGAGGGTTTCATTTTAGTGAAAAAATTCCTAACATAACTTCTACCGTTAGATATGTGACCTTATAATGAACGGTCCAGATTGACTACAAAATTACAATATTTTACAAGGCAATTTTTCCCAAAATTTTCTTCGGGGGAGTTGCCCCCGAATCCCCCACTAGGGGGGGCTCCACAATTTATCTCCCCCCGCACCCCCTCCCCCTCAAATCCCTTGGCAATATAAGTGGGGGGGGGAATCCCCCCCACACCCCCTCGTCGGGTAATGGGGTCCAAACGCGGTTGAAACGAGACCTCTGAATCAGGTAGATAATTGGGCTCCACAACCAACACCAAGTGTGCCTTTGGGGTTCAAGAAGTGGAATATTTGGATCATATTGTATCTCATGAAGGTGTAAAAGTGGACCCTAAAACAATTAAAGCTATGAGGGAATGGCCAATTTCAAAAACCTTGAAGAAACTTAGAGAATTCTTAGGATTGATAGGCTATTACCGCAAGTTTGTCAAGAACTATGGTCAAATAGAAGCACCCCTAACATCATTATTAAAGAAGGAAACATTTTCTTGGACCAAAGAAACAATCAAATATTTTGAAAAACTTAAGGGGGCTATGTGTACAACTCTCGTCTTGGCCACAACTGAATTTACAAAAACATTTATTTTGGAGTGTGATTCCTCGGGCCATGGAATTGATGTAGTTTTAATACAAGAAGGAAGGCCCCTTGCCTTTGAAAGCAGCCAACTTAAAGGAAAAAACTTAGTCAAACCCATTTATGAAAAATAAATGTTGGCCATACTACATGTAGTTCATAAATGGCGCCCTTGCCTAATATGAAGACACTTCAAAGTAAAAAATATCATGATAGTTTAAAGCACTTCTTGGAGCAATGATTATCATCAGAAGAACAAAAAAAATGGGTTGCAAATATGTTGGTTTATCACTTTAAAATTATCTACAAAAAAGGAAAACATAATATTGTGGCAAATGCACTTTCAAGGAAAGAAGAATAAACTAAAGGTTCGCTATGTTCTATCTATATTCTACAATCTGACTGGGTGGGTGAAGAAAGGATAGAATGGAAGAAATATCAAGAGGTATGCAAGATCATTCAACAAATACATGAGGACCTCAGTTTAGTAGATATTTTTTTATGGAAGAATTATTTGTTTTGGTATCATGATCACCTATATTTATGTAAGAATTCCCAACTCAAGCAGAAGATCCTTCTGAAATTGTACACTTCCCCTATATGGGGACATTCAGGATTCTTAAAAACATTCCACATGATCAAGAAGTATTTTTTCTAGAAAGGTCCTAAAAAAAATTTCAAAATTTTGTGTATAAATGTTTGGGCTGCCAACAGAATAAGGGAAGAAGTTTCAATGGATTTTATTACAGGTTTACCCAAATCTAAAGGAAAGATTGTCATCATGGTATTAATGGATCGACTAACAAATTATTTCCATTTTTTCTCTCTTTCTCATCCTTTTAAAGCAAGTACAGTAGTCGCAACACTCACGGAAACAATTCAAAAGCTACATGGAGTCCCCAAGATTATTGTAAGTGACAGAGATCCAACTTTCACAAGAAATTTTTGGACTGAATTTTTTCTTTTTTGGGTACTCAATTGGCTCATAGTTCATCTTACCACCCTCAATCCAATGGGAACCTAATATTATGAATAAGTGTCTATAATGATATATTTGTTTCTCTATAAATGATAGACAAACACAATGGTTCAAGTGGTTTCCCTGGGCGGAATGGAGGTACAACACATCCTTCCATACTTCATCAAAAATGTCCCCATTTCTGGCACTTTATGGATATCATTCTCCATACTAGTGGAAGAGGTGACATGGGAAGATGAGTTTTTTTTGTGCAGAAGCGCTCGTGGTTACTCAAGTATTGAGGACAATACTTGTTTGAAGAGGAGGGGCATGTTAAGCCCTAGACAAAGCCTCGTGTTATTTATAAAACCCCTTATTAATCCCTAGATATTGAGTTATTACATTTCTAGTGTTATATGTGTAGGTCAGCTAGAACCCTTCATTGCACTCTTTCATCATAATTGTACCCCTTTGTCTCCTATATATATACCAAGGGGATCTAGTATTAGGATCTTATTATATCATCTCATTTGTATTCTGAATTGGATTTATTGTTAAAGGATATTTCCCCCTCGAAGTGGATTGTAATTCGTTGACTTTTTATTATTTTTAAGGCGTTGGATCATAACACAAGAACTCCACAACCTCAACCCATAATTTATGGAAAAAAAATACAATGAAAAAAAAATGTGAAGTGTTTTCATCACTACACTTACCAAGTAAACAAATACTTGGACGTGCTCTATTTCGTTTTTGAAGGGCTTCCCATGTTAAAAATTTATTGTTCATTATGAGCCACATAAAAAACTCACACTTGGGAGGGGCATTAACTTTCCAAAGCTTTTTCCACCACCATATGTCATCACCTGGTCTCAATCTAAAAAGAGTTGAGTATCCAAGACTAGGGGTATTATTTCCCCCTGATCCATTTAAATCCCAAATTATTCATTCAAGTAATTGCTCAATCGTATATGTGCCTTCTTGAGTTTTTCTAAAAAGTGATTCCACCTTTGGGCCAAATTTCCTTATAGACCAAGATTGAGTATCTTTCTCTAGCCTTGAGATCATAGGTATGTGCCATCTGGGTTGTGAATAAAATTAAGTGTACATATTCCAATTACATATAGGTGTTGTATGGTTTTGTTTGTGAGGAATATGTCTCTGCCACACCCCATTATTTCATATGCACCACTCTTACTTATGATCCATCTCCCACTCTCCTTTCCAAATAAGACTTGTGACTAGGAAGTCTAATGTCATTTCCTTCCACTGATTGGATACATTCACTATACTTTTATTTTCCTTTCCTTTCTAATCCATTCCAAGAGAGTTCCTAAAGAAATGTATTTATGTATAAGAATCATTCTCCACAAGCTTGTTGATCAAAAAATTTAATCAACTAGATTTCCCGCTCTTGGAATAACGAAAAAAATATAGATATCAGAAGAAGGAAATTTTGGTATATTATCATTTCATTGTGTATTCCTCGGTCTCATATTCATCACACATTTTTCATATTCAAAATCTAAGTTCGTATGCTCAAGATATCCAGGTTTTTGTCTAACAACCCAAAAAAAAAACACCTTTTTTCCATGTGCAACATAACTAAGATCTTCTTGAAACCATGATAATATTTTCAGAACCACGCCTTTTTATTGGAACTACCTATTTTCTTAGAACCACACTTATACTCATTTATTGGTTATGTGTATCTTGTTTCCACTCCATATGTCTCATTTCCATATTTCCATATCTCATATCCACACTTCTTGTTTCCATATCTCGTGTTTCATCTTGTGTTACTCATTACTCCTTCCCCTCTCCACTCATCCATCTCCCCACTCACCCATACTTCACCAATTTTCCCATTCCCCTCACTCCTCCATGCGGACCGACCTACTCTCCTTTCCCCCTTCACCTCGCTTCCCTCACTCCGCATTTCACTCCCTTACCCCCTCTCCACTCCTTTACTCCCCACTCATTCACACTTAAACATTCATCATTCTTTCGGACCCCCATACCCACTCCCTGCATCCCGCCTTATCCCTTATCTTCTCACTCTAATATGCATCACTTATCCTCACTCTCATCCCTCTCCCATTTCCCCAACACTAACTATATTTCCTAATATTTTACTCACCCAACCACATTATGACACATGACAACCTCCACTTATATGATGGCACATGACAACCACTTATATGATGACACATGGAAACTAGTTACAACATGACATGTGGCACCCTATTAGAATGTGACACATGGGCTATGACTGGGCATTGACTTTTACTTGTTGGGTACTCACTAGATGCTTAGTGGGCAACGACTGGGCATTGACTGGGCAATGAAATTTTTTATTAATACGTTAATTTTGCTAAGGGTTCATACTCAAGTTTTTGTAGTCTCTCCTTAACTCACATTAAGTGTATGACATACTTTTTAGTATAGACCATAAAATCTCCAAAAACTCCCATGCATGTGGGTTATCAATATAAAGGATAAATTTTAAATTTTAATGGAGTGGAAAAAATTAGATGAAGGGCTAAAATTAACCCGTGATTTAAATGAACGACTGTTGAGCGGCGAACTTCTGGAATCCATAACTTGAGATCCGAGAGTTGGAATTTGGAAAAATTACCTCTTTGGAAAGGTAATTTGATGAGGAAGATGATGGAACAGGTTTTAGGATTGAAATTGGCCATATTTCTCTCATAAATTGAAAGAACAATCGACTTGGTTTCTATGGTTTAATGATAGATCTATTTGGAACCTCAACTTCTCGAGCTCATATATTAAGATCCAGAACTCCAAATTGCGCTCATGAAAGATGAGATTATGAATATTGCATATGGAATGATTCCCATAGTTGAAAGGGAAAATATCTTACTCAGAAAATTAAAACACATTCTGCTTTTATTAAAAGCAGTCAAAAGTTTCTACAGTGGTGAAGAGTTGCAAGAAGCAAAGATCTATCTTTCAAAGATTCGATGGACTGGCCTGCTAAAAAAATTCCTCTACATATTATTATTTTCTATTTATTTCCATCAAATATTCATGTATTTTCAAACAAACAAGAAGATTTGGGTCTTAGCAGTTCTTTCTCTTGAAATCTTCAGTCATCTTGTAACATTTCAGGTCCAAAGGAGCATAGCTCGTGCTTGTAAAAAGAAAATGCAATTCATTTTAGTTCACGTAATCGTCAGTGAGACATTGTTGAAGTTGTTTCAGTTCTTTTGTTTCAGGCATTATTGAACTTTTCATATTGGGATATTTTTATAAACTTATACTGCAAAGAACTATTTGGAGCACGACATTAGTGATTTCCCAGACTTTGAGTTGAAAGCATGTGATTTCAAATGTATTGCCTATCAAAATCATTTTTGGGTTGTAATAAAATTATAATTTAAAGTTCTTTGAATACCTTTTCATTTCTTCATCTTGCAAAAGTCACAGCAAATTCCGAGTTCAGTTTATCTTACAAAAACAAAGAATATTTGTTCAAGGGAGACTCCAAAAATTTGTGGAAACAAATCTTTGTTGACACGCTTTATCTTGTTTTTTCTTTAAATGATATTATGTATATTTGTATAACTATATATAAGGGTTTTACATTTATATATATTAGATTTATTGGAATATCTCTCGAGGTTTTCTCTTTAACATTCACCCTTTACATTCATTGCAAAACCATACAAAGAATCTTCCAATATTTTTGCCAAAGAGGAGTACCACCTCTATAAAAACGCAGGGGGATTCATACCCTCGTGATGTTGTTGTTTGGGTCTTGACCAATATAAACATCAACAGGGCTCCCATTTGTGATGGAATTCCATAAATATTTTTCTGTTAAAGCCCTAACAAATAAATGTTTGTTCTTCAACCCCCATCCCCCCAAGTATTTGTTGGACAACTGAGAGGGGGGGGTGAATCAGTTGTTACCGTGCTTAAACAATTATGCTTCTTTTAAACTCTTTGCTGAAACACTAAATGATGATCACAATAATGTAGGGAAATAAACAATTGCTCATTCAGCATCAGTCAGATATATGAGAAACACAGAGACAGATATTTCCTGAGGAAACCCATACAGGGTAAAAACCTCTTTTCTTTATATGATAAGTAATAGTTACATTCTTTACATTATCATACATATGAGCACCAACTCATAATGAGGCTACAACCTCTGTTTTGCAAGTTGCAACTTGCTGAGAGCACCAACTCTCTGTTTTCTCTAACACCCACTAGAAGGAAGTACCAACTCCCTGGTTTCTCTAGCACCAACTAGAAGGAAGCACCAACTCCCTGACTGTTTCCAGCACCAACTGTATGGAAGCACCAACTTCCAATCATACAGGCACCAACCTGTATAACAGAGAACAAGATTTCTCCCTTGCACCACCCTGCCACCCTAGTTTCTCTGGTTGCAACCAGATGGAAGCTACAACTCCCTGTGTTCAAGCACCCACTTGAACCTCTGAGGACAACAGTCCTCCCGATCACCTCCCAACCTCCCTATAATATTAATCTTCGTAACTTAAACTCATTACAGCGCAATAAAGTTATTCAATGGCTTACTAGTCTTGTCGTTGTTCTGTTGCACTACTCTACCCTGTCTGCATCAGTGTCTTCTGCACCCTCCTTTCACTTTCTGTTCTTCTCCATTTATACTCTCTGCATCATGTCCCTTTCATGCAACCTTCCTCTGTTGTGTATTTCTACTCCTGTGCTCTGCCTCCTTGCTCACACTTTAATCCTTCTACACAGCGACCACAAAAATTCTAACAGAAATGGCAACAACAACCTCATCTCTTCTCTGCACTCTGTACTTATAGTTTCTGTGCACCTCGTGCATGCAATGTGTGCCACACTCTCATGCTCACACCGTGCCCATGTTCTCCACCTCTCGAGTGCTCTGCCTGATACTCATGG
>ML776804.1:584910-663285 GCA_009831015.1 Picea engelmannii
CAAGGGATTTTTATCCTTCTTATCCTACCATCTCCACTACTGTACTTGCCATCAATGACAAGTCTATGCTGCCTGTAAAACATGCCAACAATCCTTTGTACATTCTTCCTGCACCCATGCCATCTTCATTGTTGTACTTTCCAGCAATGACAAGCATATGCTACCTGTTAAACATTTCCAACAGTATTTTGGAGCTACAATCCTCTGCTACTTAACTAGATGATTCCCTTTGTAATCATTGCTCCTTTGTAGTAGAAAATTAAAACAAAAGTTTCTGATTTTTTCAAGAACACCTTTGGCTATATGAGTTAGGGTGTGTTAGATATTGAAATAGATTCTAGCATTGAATTTATCATAACTAATATACCTCCCTTAGAGAGCCACTTGTTGCACCAAAAAGAGATGCATTTTTCAATTTTAGACCAACGGCCAATACCAATATTCCTTTCCATGGAAATTAGGCTTAAGAGTAAAGCCTGAATGTTTAACCCATTCTAGTATGTCTAAGTGTTGCAAAGGAAAATATCCTCCAATACCCAAATCTTGAATACCTTCCAACCCAACTTAATAAACTACAAACTTATTATCATTAATTTCCACACCTATAGCCTTATTGTAAAGCTATAAAATGTTCTTGAAGCATCAATCCCCCATTTTTTATCCAAAATAGAATAGTAGAACATCATATACAAACATTAAATGTGTGAGTGCATTAGATCTTCATGTTCTCTCACCTTTGATTCTACTTGTTCTCCTAACTTCACTAATGTCTATTCTTAATCCCTCTACTATCAAAAGAAAGAGGTAGGGTGAGAGTGGAAATCCCTATGTAAGCCCCCTTGAAGACTTGAAGAATTTTGATGTTGATCCATTAATTAATACTAAAAAGGAGGTAGTAATCACACATCCCATAATCCACTTGACCAAAGGAAGTGAGAACCCTATGAGAATTAAGAGTAGGTGAAAGTATAACCATGAGACACTATCATATGCCTTAGAAAGATCTAACTTGATCACTATTGTGGGCATATGGAAGGTTTTGATAGTGTGTAGACCCTCTAGAGTTGATCCTATAGCCTCATATATATGGCACCCTTCCAAGAACCTGAACTACTTAGGTGAGATAACTTCTAAGAGGACGGTCTTGACTACATTGATCTTGGAAATAATTTCATAAATACAATTGCATAGGGAGATATGCCCAAAACCATCAAAATTCTTAGGTCTATCCACTTTTGGGATGAGAGAAACAAAAGTGGAATTGAAAGATATATGCATTCTCCCATAATTTCTCACTTCTTCAACAACTCTGAGCATGTCCTCACCCAACAGGTCGAAAAAATCAATATAGACTTCCATAGTCTAGCCATCCAAGCCTAGACTTCTATATCTATTAAAGGAATCAAGAACAAAAATAAATTCCTCCCTTGTCAATACCCTATACATCCTCTCATTCTCCTTTTCTCCAACTAGTATAGAGAAATAAGATACCACCTTGATAATTTCTTCTATGTTTTCTCTATCTGGTTCTTTAAACACCTCATTAAAATGTTGCACTCCCAATTCAAACAAATCATGAAATTTGATTACCTTCCTCCCGTCCCTATTGGAAATTTCCTATATTATATTAACACCCTTTCTATGGTTGGAAAATTTTTGAAAACAATTGTTATTTTGATCCCCCATTTCAATCCAGGTGGCCCTACTCTTGATCCCCCATTCCCTTTCCCTATCTAGAAGTTTTTACCCCCCCCCATCCTAGGGGAAACTAAGGAGATGATGTCTCGAGGCCCACAGGTAGAAAACATGGAGTGTCGAGAGCCATATGTTTAGTTGAGCCCACATTGAGAAGACAGCTCCCCTACTCTCCACCATACATCACCATTCATCGTCAACAACATAGCAGCACTTGCCACGCCGACTTGCCCCATAAAGGATAGTAGGTATTTCTTCATGAGGTAACAAGTCCAGTCTCATGGAAAGTGTCGATTTAATAATTGAAGCATTTGAGCATCTTGAAAAGGGTCCTTTCTTGATTATGAAAACATTTTCTTGGAAATTATACCTTTTTACTTATTTTACCTTGGTGGTTGACATGGTTTCCTAGTAAGTGGGTCACCCTCAGGGAAAGGGTTTCCATTGGGGGGTCTCCTTAAAGGTTAATAGTACCATTCCCACTCATACTTACAATGTTCTATGCTTCTTTCCCTCTGTTTCCTCGTATTTTGGGTTTTTTGGCCCATTGATCCCAAGAAGGGATTGTACCTCATTTCATAGGAAGAAGGGATTGAAGGCCCAAAGGTGTTGTAGCTGGAAAAATTCAAAAGCCATAAATTATCCTTGTAGATGTTTTCCCTAAGGTACTAAGAGAAATGAAATGCTTCTCCATAAGAATGAATGACCTTTAAAAGAAAAATGAATAAAATGCCCTGCTTGATGGGGGAATGCATTTGCGGTGTCTTTTATTTCCAGTGCATATGGCACCCGATGTGTTCCTAACTTCAAGTGGCATTGTGGTGCTCTTTAATTTCCATTTCACAAAGCACTCAATGTTCGAACCATAAAAAATGAAAGGAAAATAAAGGGCTTGGAAAAATTTTGCATTGCAAACGAAGGACGCAACACACCCTCCACAAAGGCACCCATAAATGAGAGAATATGATTCCTTGATATCTCAAGAGCCCCATGCCAAAAATTACTACCCTAATCCACCTCATAATCACTACATGAATTAGAGAGGGTATTCTTGGGAAACACTCATTATCTTGGGGATTGGCCTACCCAATAGGGCACCATGACAACCCTCCCATATCTAAATTTGGCAAAGTTTATAAGGTCTTTGGGAATTTGTTTAGATTGAAAAGGGGGGATTTAATGCACATGTTTGGGTGGTTCTTTTATTAAATGTGGATTAATTGGCATGATACATGTGAATTGTGGACCCTTGGAGGGTGTACTTGTGTGAAAGTTATTCATGGAGGTACTAAGCCACTTGGACCTCCATAGGGTCTTGAAAGCCCATTGGTTGGATGTAACGCCCCACTCATTGGAGACCTTGGAAGATAAAAATTGCACTTGGGAAGGTGACATTAGCACTTGGAAAATGTTTAGAACCATGAAGAGAGGGTGACATTACCCTCATATTCCTTAATTTCCCTCTTGGGGAGCTTGAAATCACACATTTGGGAAGACGTTTGACCAGTTTTGTGCACTTTGTGGTGTTGTGAGCTTGAAGTCCCACTTATTTTCTTGATATGGTGATGATATGTCACCCTTATAGCTTGAATTCCTAGCCTTTGGAGGCTTTTCCATCACACATGCCACCTTGGAGAGGAATTTTGTAGGCTTATATCCTATCATTTTGTTATTTTTTGTCATTTTGTAGCCTATATCGGCAAAGGGATAAAATTGATTTGCTAATTAAGCATTGTAACTTAAGTTTAGGCCTAAAATTATGGATTTAATTGTAAAGTGGACAAACTATGGCTTGGGTTTCCTCATATAAATATCAGGCAAGTCATATTTCACAAAAATCATAACTCGTCACTTGGAATATTACTCTTGGACTGGAATTTTGGCCCTCTTTGGCAATTCTCTCTCTCTTCTTTATTGTCATTATGGATGCTACACTTGTTTATTGGTGGAATAAAGGCTAGTGAATTCTCTTGGATGATTCTTCTTGGAAAATCATTGGAATTTATTTAATAAGTAAGGGTTTTGAATTTTATCTCTTGGATTAGGTAAGGAATTTATGCAATTTTGTGTTTTTCTTCTTAATTTCAAGGTTATACTATCAAACCCTAGGAGGATTATAAGGGGATACACCCTCCATCAAGGAATTTTCTTCTATTGTCATCGTAAGGGCTCAACTATTTCTACAAGGAGTAAGAGGTTTTACACCCTTGTAGCAAGACTATTCTAGGGTTTATCTTCTCTAGGAAGTAAGAGGGTTTACACCCCTAGAAAATTATCAAACCCTAGTTAAACTTGGATTTCTAAGCTATACAATTTGGGGGTTTTGTGTCTTCTTTGGATTTATAAGGTTTTAATTCTCAAAGAAACATTTTATTATCCTTGTTTCCTAGGTTTTTATCTAACCAAGAGACTCCATTAACCCAATAGATAAGGCACTAATTGCATTGGAGATTGTATATTCTTGCATTGGTAAATGTAAAATTTGAGAGATTGAATTTTTCAAGTTTGGATTTGAATATTACATGATTTAGGATCTATTTTCCTCCAAGTTCATCTTGATTGGCTAAGTGATTGTGTTTTTGTAACAGACATTAAGCTACAGCCATTAGGGCTACAACAAACACACTCTCTCATACTCGTTTTCCACTTTTATACCACTAATAATTACTCGTAAACTGTGATAATTGTTCTATTGATAATAAGATATTGATTGGGTGGTTTACTTTCTACTTTAAGTGGTTATAACTTACAATTGTAGTAATTTATATAACCATTGGGATGTCATAAATACTTGTTGATAACACTCTTTAAAAACCCTCATTTACTATAAATATCTTGGTTTAAACATTGGAAGATTGTCTACTAATTGCAAGCATTATTATCCAATATCATATATTTGATTTTGATGGTTTAATTTGAAGTTGTTATAACTTGGTTATTGTTGATATTTTATTGTTTGTTGGTGCAATTTTGGGACAACAAGCATAACTTGTCGTTTCCCCCTTTTTCTAAGAATTATTTCATCATATATTGTCTTGGTTTTGGTTGTCTAACATTTGTTTTGCAGGTATCCTTCATTGGAAACTTTTCCTTGACCAATACTAATCCTCTATCAAGCCCCTAGAACCTTTCATTGTGACCTGTAGGGGTGCTCCATTCTTCTCCTTGGCTTCTCCCCTACAATCCCCTAGGGTCACCTTGGAATCCTCCCTTGTGTTGGACTTGTCCTTCACTAAAATGAGGGGGATATATATTGAGGTGATAGTGATAGGTGTACCCAGTTGTATATCACATTTGTTTCTTGGGTTGGGATTTTCCCACTACAAACTATGTGATAACATTTTTGGCATCATTGCGGGGGGAGGATTTTGACTCCTTTTCGATCCCATAATGAAACTTGGCAAGTCTATCCTAAATCCCTTACCCTTAGCTTGTTTGATGACTCCACTTGAGGAAATTTCCATTTTCACTTTTGATGAGATTTTCATAAATCTCATATGGTGACTCCACAACCTAAGAACCCATCTTTCCAAAAGACCCTTCCCCAAGGAAGGTTTAATCCTTCCAAGGTTTATCGAAGAATACCTCCTTGTATTCACCCATTTTCAAATCTTTGTTTCAAGGTCGTCTTCCCCTCTCTCTAATGGCTCCTCCTTGGGATGGAAGCCTTTAAAAGCCATTGAATATGGCCACCATCCCTGGGTATCCCAATAACATGCCCAAAGAGTCTCAAAAGTGGTTTCCCAAGTTCACTGGAAATAATGTTGTTACACCTGAAGAGAATATTGATTCTATTAGTGTGGCCATGGAAGATAACATTATAGAACATGAACAAGTTGCAATGAAGCTACTAGTTACATCTCTTGACAAAGATGTTAAGAAGTGGTTTGAAGGCTTTCTCGACAATCACTTGTAGTGTTATGAAGATTTCACTAAGTTATTTAAGGGTAGATGGACAACAAAGAAGGACAGTAGAATGTTATTGACACAATTCAACTAAATTAAAAAGAAAGAGAATGAAACAGTGAAGGAATGTGATTCCATATTTGACAACTTGTATAGTCAGATCTTGAAGGACTTATGCCCACCAAAGGCAGTTGTTCTCCTTCTTTATTTAAATGCTTTTGAAGGCAGTTCAGTTTTCTCCTGAAGGAAAAGATGCTTGAAAGTTTGGCAAAGGCAAAAGAATATGCAAAATGGATTTAATAGCATCTTATCAACTCAAATATTGATCCTTCAATTCCCTCTTTACAAAACAGAACCTAAGATGAAGACTTCAATCAGCAATGTACAAGATCCAATCACACTCTTGGCTTAAAAATTGGATCAAATCAATGCCCAATTCATCCAGAATCAAAATCGGATCATGAATAGGTTTCCAACTTTGGAGAGGCATCATTCTTCTCCAAGACCTTAGTTTATCAGACAACAGAGGGAAAACACGGGTTGGAAACCAAGGCCACAACAAGAGGCAAAGGCACTTGACACCTTGAATCATGTTGGGATGGTCAGCATGGAGGGATCACCATGGTTTTTTCCTTGTGAAGAACCTTATTTGAAACATGAGTGTCTAAGATAGAGGGAAGAATAATATCCAGGCACTATGGATAGGTTTGATTTAATTGACACAACTTACATGCTCGAAGATGATGAATGCATTGGCATCACAGAGGAACAACTTGAAGAGATCTGGAAGCGAGAAGCTAGACGAGCTCGGTTCAAAATACTAAACCAAATGGATGAAGGCTTAAAGGAGAAGTTGAGGAAAGGGAAATATTGACATACTCAAGAAGAAACAAAGTGACAGTCTGGCGCCTTCTAGTAATGAAGGAAGTACCTCCACCTTTAGTTCATGACTTGTTTCTGCAACTTGTAACAAAAAATTAGGATCTTCGTCTGAATATTGATTGTTGGAATTATTGATTATGTGTTTCCATTGATGGAAACATGAGTCGAACATGTACAATAATCAGAGGAAAAGAAAGATCACCATGGGGCAAAAGAAATTTGTGATCATTGTTGATCACAATAGGATCAACAGTGATCCTATGTTCCTAAAGCTCAGGAGAGATAGCTGGGAGATTCTACAAAGAATACACACACATAATCAGAGCATGCAATGTTAAGGTCTTTGGAAAGGATGAAGGAAAGCTCAGAAGGGAGTGCGCATTGCAGAAGTGTTATCGGGATTGAAATCACCACAGTAAAAATCCAAAAGAATCAAGGAAGAATCTTGTATGTTGATATCGGTCTCGGAAAAATATTGGACCATCAGATCACATAGAATCCAAAGCCTACATAGAAGAATCCCTTGGGAAGGATCGTGGAAATATAATTGTCCATTCAAATTTTGGAGTAGTCGCAACCATTTGATCAGTTAGAAGTTGCATTGATCAAAGCTAATTGGAAGATAGTGTAAGTTTCAGGACATCGATACTTCACCACTTCGGAGAACATTGAATATAAGGCAGAGGCACGAACTCGTGAATTCACAAAGTCATGAAATCCCTCCAGCCATTATATCAAGGAGGGACTTCAGATGAATTCTCGACCATCTGATCGAGTTTAGTGGAAGGACAGGGTAAGGCACAATATCTTGGAGTCTCGTATTAAACGAACTCATGCGGACCGTTGATCTAATATATCCTTGGGAGAAATATGAGTCGTTGGATCAGGTGGTCAACTTTGGCATTGACTCTAATGATTAAAAGTTAAAAAAAACCAAGAATACCTTAAGGACGGAGCCCCGAAGTCCCGAAGTGAATGAGGTCCATCAGATATGGGCAATGCATGGTGATCGTTGGATGAGGATAGGCAAGTCCAATGGTGGTCAACTCCGGTGCTGACCACTCTGGCAAAAAGAAGTCTGAATCATGTAGGAATACTCGAAGGTTGAAGCCCCAAAGTCACGAACTCCCGTCGATTGTCGGATCAAAGCAAGAGTTGGAAAATCCTATCTCTCATTGATCAACATAAAGTGGAAGGATAGGGTAAGCCTTGAAATCCTAAAGTCTAGAAGTAACGCTAATTGTTGATCCATTTCGGGACCATTCTCGACCGTTGGATGAAGTGGTGGAAGGATAGGATAAGCGAGGCCAAAGGAATGAAGTCCCAAAGTAAGCAAAGGTCATAGGCTCAAGAAAAGGAAAGATCAAATGGTGGAAAAACATATTTGTCACTTCGACGATGATCGAAGGTTGATATAAAAATGAAAAAAAATTGAAGCCATGATTAAGGAGAGAGACATGTGGCAGGAGATAAATATGACGTGTATTCCAATTAGGTGCTAACAAATGTCAAGGTCGATATGGCACATTAGAACCTTAAAATTCATGAATCAGGGTGACACACGGCACCTATAATTAGGTTCCACGTCATCTTGAGTGACATCAGCAAGACCCTCTAGGATGACTAACTTCGAGGATATCCAAGCATCTATTATCAGCTAATCATCGAAGGCCAGAATCATGAATTAACATTAATCGTTGATCTAATTTGGGATCATTCTTGATCATCAACCAAACATAGTAGAAGAATAGAGTAAGAATGAGGTGTTAACCGACAACAAGAGGTCGCCTTCATTTTATGACTTATTCGGTAGGTAAACCTCCAGGGGAATTGAACTACTTCAGATTTCTAGTAACCCAGAGTCTCAGAGTCATGAATATCTGAAGTTTTGGAGTAGGTGACAATCGTCCACCTCAACTGAAGATTAAGTTAGAATCGTCGATCATCTAAAAGACAAAGTTCAAACTAATGTGCAAGGATTAGACCAGACCATAAATATGAGAACTTTAGGAGTAATGATAGCCATTGGATTAGCCATCATGAGATGTAACCACTCTAGAAGGTAACAACTCTGAAAGAATATGAGGATTGAATGACTACAAAGGTCAGAAGTCCTGAAGGATGAAGTACCGAAGAAACTGGTTCTAGCACCGATCACATGATAAGGTAAAGAAGATAAATGGGCTAGAAGTAAATAAGACCTTGGATGCTTGAATATGGTCCCACATAGAAGAATAGGGGTGAAATAAGAAATCACTAACAGAATAACGTGTGAAATAGATAAGCATGTGATTTTGAGCCTGACGTCACAAAGGGAAGTGAATTGAAGGAAGCACCTCATACATAATTCATTTATGTAAACAACTTAAGGCGTGTAGAGTAATTTGACAAAGATTAACATCATAACAATACAGAGAGCAGGTAAAGCTCGAATATAATCTGTTGGAAAACTTGGGAACGCAGCAGAAACATGGGAACTATATAATGAGTCGATCCATATATGTGATCAACTCATGAGGAAAATTCGAATCAAGATTAATCTTTTTATTTAATTGAGAAACTTATACGCTAAATTGATGAATAAAAGGAGAATATTATCTATGTTAAATTAAATGAAGAGATGCAATGGTTCATGTCAAAAAGAAACAATGGTTCAATCCTATACCTATTGAAATATTATATAAACCAGAAGTGGTGGTGAATCTAAGAGTGTCTTGGTGGATTAAATATATGTATATATAATGGATTGAATGGAAGTTTATTCTATCAGGTTGGTGCCTGTTTACAAGTTGAGTCTTGTTATGAGAGTTAGATTCCTCACATCTCAGTTAGATATGAGATCAGCAAGTTGGGTCTTGTTATGAGGGTTGGATTCCTCATTTCTCAGTTGGATCTGAGAACTACAAGCCGAGTATTGTATCAGAGAGTTGGATCTCTCATATTCAGTTGAAGTTGAAGACATTAAAGGATTGGTTTAATTTGTATTCATTCAAAGTTAAATAAATAAAAGAAATATATTTTATCTACTTCATACAGTTTGTGTTATACATTTTTTATGAATAATTAATCGAACTGCATATTCAGTTAATTCAGTTAGTCAATGAAAGTGTGAAAAACAATCAAAATTTCCATACATTGATTCACCCCCCCCCCCTCAATGTGTCAAGTGTATATTTCAACAATTGGTATCAGAGTCGTTGCCTTCAACATAGTTTAAACACTGGAAGGTAGATTCTGAAGAAATGGGTGGACAAATTAGTCTCTCCACAAATGAAGCTCCCTTATTTGATGGAACAGACTACTCTTCATGGAGGGAAGGAATGAAATGGTATATGAAGTCAAGAGGATCCAGTGTTTGGTATTCAGTAGTATCTAAATCTTGGTACTCAATTACCTCAAAGAACAAATCCAAAACTGCAAAAGAAGCAAAGAAAAATAATTCAATAGAATTTAAGGAAATCCAGAATGGACTATCAGACCAAGTCAAAGAAAATATGGGGCATTTCACCTCTGCTAAAGTATTATGGTTCCAGGTAGAGAATTCTTATCAAAATAAAGAACAAAACAAAGAAATGTAGAATTTCAATCAATTTATAGAACAAAACAAATAAACAGAGAAATCTAATCATATTAAAGAAAAAAACTCAGAAATGGAGAAATCAAATTAGATTGAAGAACAAAATACAGATAAAGAGAAATTTGATCAAAATAAAGAACAAAATACAAAAGATGACAATTCCATCAAAGAATTGATGCAAACCCCAGTCATCAATAGAGAAGACTACTACATCACGGAATTGATGAATACCTCAGTATTCATTAAAGAAAAACTATTAGATTTTAAGATTGATGTTATAACTACATTTGAAGTGATTAGTATGGAACCGGGAAATGGTCTATATGTTGAAGTTACTAAGAATGTTCTTGACTAGCTTGAATACACAGTTATGTACTTTTGAAGAGTTGGATAAACTTCAAAAGAAAGATATGTTGCTACTACAACAGTTAGATCAATCTAACTATGGAAAGCATGAACAAAAGATTCAGCTATAAGACAAAGAAGAAGAAATCAAAAGATTGAAAACCGAAGCTGCTAATCTAATAGAAGAAATGGAAGAATTAAAGACACGTGACAATGAAATAAAATTAGTACTAGAAGAGACAAAAGAGATAGTAAATAATCTAAAGACTCAACTTGAAGGAGCTAAGGAAAAAGAAGAAGCCTTGAAGATTCAGTTGACTAAAAATTAAGAAACATATCACATGTTGGAAATGGAAGTTATTAACCTCAAAAAGAAGAATGAAAAGACAAAATCAACTGTCAAATTCCAGAACAACTCAACTATCCTAGATAGGATCTGGAATAGTCAAAAACCAATTGATGACAAAATCGGTCTTGGATACAATAAGAAAGAAGAAGGTGGAAAATGGAGCACCATTCAAAAACATGATAAAGGGGCATACTCCTCAAAAGAAAAAGGTAGAGTCACAAACCTAAAACAAACCATCAAGTTTGTAAAGGAAAGAAGCTATAAAAGTAAAAAACAAGAAACATATCAAAAGACATACTTCTCATGTCACAACAGACCCAAGTATGGAAACACCTTCAATGGTTATTGATTTTCTTGTAATAACTTTGGTCACAAAGCATTGGAATGCAAGAGTCCTTAAAAGAAAAATTCAGGAAGGTCCAATAACTCAATGAGATGTTGGAGATGTAATTATATTGGCCACACAACAAAGTTTTGTCATACAATGAGATGTTACAAATGTGATAGGTTTGGTCACAAATCCCAAAACTGTAGGAAACCAAGAATTCAATCCATGAGAAATAATTCATACAAGTCAGGAAGAAAATTTAATGAAGGTTGGAAGAAAAGAATAAATGACAAGTCTCGAAGAACAAATCTAGAAAAGAAATATCCTACAAAAAAAATATCTTATGAAAAGGTATGGAGAAGAAAATCTAAAATAGAAAGAAAGAGAGATTATCTAGCACCTGAAAATGAAGAAATTTCACTTACACGTAATAATGATGAATCTTCAATAGCATATCAACCAGAAGAATTGAGCAGTGAAAATCTTGGAAGTTTTCCAATGTTATTTTCATGAACTACTAAATTTCCCCTCAATAGAAATTATGAATAAAAGGAAGGAGGAAGGATTTTACAGCATGATTTAGTGTAAGTACTACAAAATACTACTAAAGTATGGTATGATATAAACCCAATGAGGAATTTCCAAAAGAATTAAAAGCTTATGAAGAGGACTTAACAAACAACAGATGAAAGGACCAATTCAATCTTATTTCTAAGGGACAAAAGTTGAAGTTGGTTTCTACATAGTCGAAGGACTGTGAATAAGATATTAAATTTGTTGAAGAATGGAAATTAAATTAATTGGTATAGATCAATGGTATTCTTGTGAAAGGTCAAAATATCAACAAGAATAAAGAAACATATCAAGAAGATTAGTAAAATTTACACCCTTGTCCTTTAGGACAAAGGAGAAGATAGTAAAACCCTACGAAAATGTGAAAACTCAAGGGGAGTATTTAATTTGGTCATCAAATGAGGAAGTCATTGGATTAGATTTAAAATACTTGATCACTACAAAAATTGGTATCAATAAGACTACCTATTTGAACACAAAATCTCAAGAGATTGAGATAACAACTGGCACATTCACAGGGGGAGAAAAACAGTAAAAAAAAATTAACTCTTTGTCATTGATGTCAAAGGGGGAGAAAAATAGTAAAAAAAAATTGGTATCAGTATTTGGTATAAGTAAAATTTCAATCCTCCAACCTGAAAATGAGATCGGTGATAGGGGAGAAAAAGTATTTGTTTTACAGATATGTTTCCCTCAATGCCAAAGGGGGAGATTGTTGGAATTAATGATTATGTGTTGTCATTGATGGAAACATGAGTTAAATATGTACAATAATCAGAGGAAAATAAAGATCACCTTGGGTCAGAAGAAATTCGTGATCACTGTTGATCACGATAGGATCAACAATGATCCTATGTTCCTAAAGATCATGAGAGATAATGGACAGATTCTACAAAGAATACACACACAAAATCAGAGTATGTAATGTTAAGGTATTTGGAAAGGATGAAGGAAGAGCGCATTGCAGAAGTGCTATCAGAATTGAAATCCCCATAGTAAAACTCCAAAAGAATCAAGGAAGAATCATGTATGTTGATATAGTTCTCGAAAAAATCTTGGACCGTCAAATCATGCAAAAGCCAGAGCCTACACAAGATAATCCCTTATGAAGGATCGTGGAAATCTAATCGTCCATTCAAATTTTGGAGTAATTGCAACAATCAGATCAATTGGAACCATTGATTAAATCCAAGTGGAAGGATAGCATAAGTTTCAGGACATCGGAACTTCACCACTTCAGTGAACATTGGAGATAAGGCAGAGGCATGAACTCGTGAATTCACGAAGTCACAAAATCTCACCAGTCGTTAGATCAAGGAGGGACTTTGGATGAATTCTCGACCATCTGATCAAGTTTAGTGGAAGGATAGGGTAAGCCACAATATCTCAGAGTCTCGGATTAAATGAAATCATGCAGATCGTTGGATCAGGTGGTCAACTCCAGTATTGATCTACTCTGACGATCAGAAGTTCGGAAAAACCAAGAATACCCGAAGGTCGGAGCCTCAAAGTCTTGAAGTGAATGAAGGGCATCAGATCTGGACAATGCATGGTGCTCGTTGGATGAATATAGGTGAGTCCAATTGTGGTCAACATCGGCACTGACCACTCCAGTGAAAAGAAGTCAGAATCATGTAGGAATACCCAAAGGTTGAAGCCCCAAAGTCACAAAATCTCGTTGACTGTCGGATCAAAGGAAGATCTGGGAAATCCCACCAACCGTTGATCAACATAAAGTGGAAGGATAGGGTAAGCCTTGAAATCCTGAAGTCTAGAAGTAACAATAATTGTTGATCCATTTCGGGACCATTCTCAACCGTTGGATGAAGTAGTGGAAGGATAGGATAAGTGGGGCCAAATCAATGCATTCTTGGAGTAAAAAGAGGTCATTGGATCAAGACAAGGAAATATCAAGTGGTGGAAAAACATATTTGTCACTTCAGTGATGATCGAAGGTTGATACAAAAGTGAAAAACTCCCGGAGACACGAAGTATCAAAGCCACGAAGTGAAAATCCATGATCCAGGAAAGAAACATGTGGCAGGAGACAAAGATGACACGTCCCCCAATCAGGTGGTAACAAATGTCAAGTTCGATGTGGCACATAAGGACCTTGAAAGTCATCAATCAAGGTGACACATGGAAAATATAATTAGGGTCCACGTCATCTTGAGTGACGTTAGGAAGCCACTATGGGATGACTAAATTTGGGGATATCCAAGCTTATGTTATTAGTTAATCGTTGAAGGCTGGAATCACGAAGTAACGTTAATTGTTGATCGAATTTGGGAGAATTCTTGATCGTTGATCAAACATAGTGGAAGAATAGAGTAAGAATGAGGTGTTAACCGAAAGCAAGCGATCACCTTTGTTTTATGACTTATTCGGTAGGTAAACGTCCAAAGGAATTGAACTACTTCAAAGTTCTAGTAACCTGGAGTCATGAATCTCTGAAGTTTCGGAGTAGATGACAACCATTCACCTCAACTAAAGATTAAGTTCGAGTCGACGATCATCTAAAAGACAAAATTCAAACGAATGTGCAAGGATTATACTAGACCGTCAATATGAGAACGTTGGGAGTAATGCTAACCATTGGATTACCCAACATGAGATGTAACCACTCTGGAAGGTAACAACTCTGGAAGAATACGAGGATTGAATGACTGCAAAGGCCAGATTTCCCAAAGGAAGAAGTACCGGAGAATTTGGTTCCAGCACCGGCCATGTGATAAGGTAAAGAAGCTAAAGGGGCTAGAAGTAAATAAGCCCTTAGACACTTGAATATAGTCCCACGTAGAAGAATAGGGGCGAAAGAAGAAATCGCTAACAGGAATAATGTGTGAAATAGATAAGCTCGTGGTTTTGATTCTGCGGTCACAAAGGGAAGTGAATTGAAGGAAGCGCCTCATACAAAATTCATTTATGTAAACATCTTAAGGCATATAGAGTAATTTTACAAAGATTAACATCATAACAATATAGAGAGCAGGTAAAGCTCGAATATGATATGTTGGCAAACTAGGGAACACAACTGAAGCATAGGAACAATAAAATGAGTTAATCCATATCTGTGATCAACTCATGAGGACAATTCGAATCAATATTAATCTTCTAATTTAATTGAGAAACTTACACGTTAAATTGATGAATAAAAGGAGAAGATTATCTATGTTAAATTAAATGAAGAGATGCAATGGTTCATGTCAAAAAGAAACAATGGTTCAATCCTATACCTATTGAAATACTATATAAACTAGAAGTGGTGGTGAATCTAAGAGTGTCTTGGTGGATTAAATATATGTATATAATGGATTGAATGGAAGTTCATTCTATTAGGTTGGTGCCTGTTTACAAGAGGAGTCTTGTTATGAGGATTGGATTCCTCACATCTCAATTGGATATGAGATCAACAAGATAGGTCTTGTTATGAGGGTTGGATTCCTCATTTCTCAGTTGGATCTCAGAACTACAAGCTGGGTCTTGTATCAAAGAGTTGGATCTCTCATATTCAGTTGAAGTTGAAGATATTAAAGGATTGGTTTAATTTGTATTCATTCAAAGTTAAATAAATAAAAGAAATATATTTTATCTACTTCATATAGCTTGTGTTATACATGTTTATGAATAATTAATTGAACAGTATATATATTATTCAGTTAATTCAATTAATCAATGAAAGTGTGATTGATGTACTGGATGCTTGAGGTATGCTCTTATCAAGAATTTGGTGCACCACCCTTGGTGGTTTTCTTAGTATGGATCTCTTGCATGTGCATATCCCTATGGGGGATGGGACATTTGAGATTCTGTATAGTCAACATGTTACGAAGAATCATGTGGTTGATCGAAATAGCCCCGACTATTGGAGTCATTGTGAATATGATGTGACAACTCAGGTCATTGATTATGATCCTTGAGATTTACCATTTTCACAAGAAGGTTTTATTGATACATTATTTTCGAAGATGGATAAGCATAAGGAGAAGCTTTCAAAATACCAAGGAAAGGATCCAGGATCCATCAAGATATTGAATAAGGATGAGGGTAAGAAGGGTCAACAGAGAGAAGAAGTTATCAAAAGTGTATTAGATGCAGATCCTCCCATGGAGCCTTACATTGAATATCTATTGAATGTCGAGTTTGACAAAGGCAACCTTGCACTCATGTGGGACAAGAGGAAGGGAAATCTGAAGTATGACAAGAAGAGTGAAATTTATATGACTTGGCCCTTATGTCATCAAGAATAAGTCTGAGAAGGGTACTTACTATTTACCTACCATGGATGCGAGGAATATGTCATTACCAGTTGATGTGTCTATCCTCTGACCCTATGTAGATGGGACTTAATCTCCATGGGCCTAGGGCCCTAGGTAAGAAGGTAGGTCATTTGCATTTTGCATTGCATTTGCATGTGCATGTCATGATAGTGTATTTTCATTCACTTAGATCTGTGTATACATACTCATTTTTATTTTCATGCATTTATGCATAGTAGTTATGATGCATTTTGATTGAATCATTCCATGTTAGTTAGAAGTTTTTGAAAAATGAAAAATTTTATTTTTTCAGGAATAGTTGTCAATTTTGAATTTTTGAAGTTTTTATTATATGAATTAAGGGTGAGCAAGACACCCCTCAATGCTCTAGTATATTTCTTGAGTATGTGTAGTTAGGCATAAGTCTTACCTAGAGATACTGAGGTTCTCATGCGCTCTACGGCGAGCACATGTCTGATCTGAATTATTTTCGGCACGAAATGAGAGCGGAGATATAACACATAAATATTTAGAGATATTGCAAGAGAGACAACAATATAATATAAATATAATGGAAATAAAACAAGAGTCACAGATATACAGTAATACATGATTTCTATTAACGAAATAAATGTACAGAGACTGTAAAATACAGAGTGAAAGACTCGCTAGAATGGTGGTAGCTTATCTCTAAGAAGAGATGTGACGGCTACTCACATCTGTCAGAAGATGATTATTACAATGAGGCTCTAAGGGCATTTTAAACAAAAGTAGAATCCAAAACCCTAACCCCAGAAGATGAAAATCCAAAAGATTTGTGGGCCCCGATGGGGGTAGTTGATACGTCAACTTCCCAGGGGCATAACTTTTGCATATGATCTTCGTTTGGGGCTGTCAATAGCTCGTTGGAAAGATATATCCGAGAAGTACAACTTTTGGGTGAGAAACATGGATCATACATCAATGTTTCTCCCCGTTTTCTCAAAAAACATCGTTTAGGGCCTCAAAATGGCCCCGGAAGTTAAAAACTACTAAAAATAGTAAATTACCAAAATTGCCAAAAACATGTTTTGGGCCAGTTGGAGAAGGTGGGTGGCCACCGATATCCACTTGGATCAGTCCTCCCTAATTAGGAAGCAATGGTCTCCATTGTGTTGAGTTCCCGGGGGAGAGGGAAAAGTGATTGTTGAATCTGAATCTTGGTGAGTTGCTTGCCTTGTTGGAACCGTCGCACTGCTTGGTTTCTTGAAGGTCATCATGAACCTGTGGCTGGAAGGGTTGGACATTTTTAACCAGTCTGGCTACATGAGTTGATTGTGTGCAGAAGGAATCTTTGTGCTTTGCTGCAACCTTTTCGACCTGCTTCTGGTGGATAGAAGGTGCTTGGGTCGAGGTTGTAGTGGTTGCTTTATCCTTTTGTTCCCCTTTTGAACAAATTGTGGAGAAGATGAATTTTGTAGTATGAGATACTACCTTGCGATACTGTTTAGGTGGGACAATAGTCAGAACTACCTCTAGTATTCTGTAGAGATGACCCCCCAAAGTAACAATGACACTAGGGGGTCGAGACTCATAAATAGTGTGGTGCTTCCACATATATGGTTAGACCAAGAGAACATCACAGACATCCAGTGGGGAAACATCACATAAAACCTCATCCTTGAAGGGTTGGATGTCGTATGACAATCGACACTGTTGGCTGACATGAAGATCTCATCCTTGGTGAAGCCACGCAATGTTGTATGGTTGCAGGTGTGGTGTTGTCAACAATCCCAATTGTTTGACAACCTCTGCTGAGATGACGTTCTTCTGGATTCCACTATCAATAATAAAATGCAGTGGGGTACCCTTCACTCACATCTATGAATGAAAAAGGAGCTCCCCCTCTTCTGAATCTGTTGGTTCTTATGTTTGAATTGTTGTGATCGCGACAAAAGTAGTGGGGTCTGCGTCGATGATCTGTCTTTTACCAGTATTTTCAGAATCAGATTCTGAATCAGGGTTTGTCTCCTTGTCTTTGATCTCATCCACCAATGACTGTTTTGAGCGACATTCATCGGTGTTGTGCCAGGGGATTTTGTGGAAATCGCACCATTTTCCAGTGTCCTTCTTTGTCTTCCTGTGACCCTTATTTTCCTATGGCTTGGATTGGTTTTCAAGAGACTGTTTGTTAGGGTTGTCTTTTTCATACTTTGCTTGTTGTGGATTTGCAAACCCAAACTCTCGTTTGTTCTGGTGCTTAAATTTCTGTTTGATTTTAACAGCATATCAATAGGCAGCACCGAGTGATGAGATGTCCAAAAACTTCATTTCAGTTTGGATGTATCTGTGTAGAGCCCCACGGTATTTCAGAACCAAATGTCGTTCAGAGTATTTGATACCTATCTTGGTGTGCAAGGTATGGAAGGTATTGGTGAACTCCAGAACTGCTTGGCCCCTCTCTTGTCGCAGTGTGGTCCATCTCATGTACTGGTCCTCATAGTTGCCAACAGGGTAGTACTGTTCCTTTACCGCATCCACAAAAAAATCCCAAGTGGGCTCCACCCCATATATTCTAGACTCCTATGTGGAACTCTTCTCCCAGTAAGTTTCCCACCAATGTTTGACATGGGGGAGAGCCTTAAGGGGTGCGAAGGTGATCTTTTCCTTGTCGAAAAAATTATGAATAGAGAAATAACCTTCTAGCAGATTTAACCATTTATCTAGGGCATCTGCATCTATTTTACCTTCAAATATAGGAATATAAAAATTAACCTGTACCTTGAAAGGCGAGGTGCCTCCATAGTGGTCACTTGATGAATATTCACCTGATGCTATCGGCAGGCGTTGAAGGATGTGGAAAAAATTCTCCATCATTTCATCCCTCTGTCGCGTGAGAGCTTGCTCAAGCAACAGACTGATAGGATCGTCTGCTCCATCGTTTTTATTTTCTTCTACCATTGAGGGTTTCTTGGGTGTGTGAGAGTGACTATCCTCAAGAGAGACAAGCTCGAGACCCAACTTGCTATACTCAGACCTCGTCGGGGACATGCACTGAAAACAATCAAGAGCAGCCTGCTCTAATATCACTAATCCGGATTATTTTCGGCACGAAATGAGAGCGGAGATATAACACAGAAATATTTAGAGATATTGCAAGAGAGACAACAATATAACAGATATATAGAGGAAATAAAAAAAGAGTCACAGATATATAGTAATACATGATTTCTATTAACGAAACAAATGTACAGAGACTGTAAAATACAGAGTGAAAGACTCGCTAGAATGATGGTAGCTTATCTCTAAGAAGAGATGTGACAGCTACTCGCATCCGTCAGAAGATGATTATCACAATGAGGCTCTAAGGGCATTTTTAACAAAAGTAAAATCCAAAACCTTAACCCCAGAAGATGAAAATCCAAAAGGTTTGTCGGCCCCGATGGGGGTAGTTGATACGTCAACTTCCGAGGGGCATAAATTTTGCATACGATCTTTGTTTAGGGCGCTCAATAGATCGTTGGAAAGATCTATCCGAGAACTACAAATTTTGGGTGAGAAACAATGATCTACGATCCATGTTGCTCCCCACTTTCTCAAAAAACATTGTTTAGGGCCTCAAAACGACCCTGGAAGTTAAAAACTGCTAAAAATAGTAAATTACCAAAATTTCCAAAAACATGTTTTGGGCCAGTTGGAGAAGGTGGGTGGCCACCAATATCCACCTAGATCAATGTCCCCATGTATAATCCAAATGTTACCCTCCCAACCTAGGGGTAACTAAGGAGATGATGTCTCAAGGCCTGCAAGTAGAAAACATGGAGTGTCAAGAGCCAGATAATCAGTTGATCCCACATTAAGTAGATAGAGCCCCTCCTCTCCACCATACATCACCATTCATCGTCAGCAGCATAGCATCATCCACCACGCCATCATGTCCTAGAAAATATAACATGTCTTGCTTCATGAGGTAACATCCAGTCTCATGGTAAGTGTTGTTTTAATAATTGAAGCATTTTAACAAGTTGTAAAGGGTCCCTTCTTGATTATGAAAATGTTTTCTTGGAAATTATACCTTTTTCCTTATTTCACCTTAGTGGTTGACATGGTTTCCTAGTAAGTGGGTCACCCTCAAGGAAAGGGATGTTATTGGACGGTCTCCTTGAAGGGTCATCGTACCATTCCCACTCATACTTACCACTTTACACACTTCTTCCCATCTGTTTTCTCATATTTTGGGTTTTTGGGCTCATTGACCCTAAGAAGGGCTTGTACCTCATTTCATGGGAAGAAGGGGATGAAATCCCAGAGGCGTTATAGTTGGAAAAAGTGAAAATCCATAAATTATCCTTCTAGATGCTCATCCTAAGGTCCAGAGAGCAATGAAACACTTCTCCATAAGAATGAAAGACGGAAAATGAATAAAATGTCTCGCTTGATGGGGGAATGCATTTGTGGTGTCTTTTAATTTCTAGTGCATATGACACCTAATGTGTTTGTAACTTCAAGTAACATTGCGGTGATCGTTACTTTTCATTTCACATAGCACTCAATGTTTGGACAATAAAAAATTAAAGGCAAATAAAGGGCTTGGAAAACTATTGCATTTCAAACGAAGGACGTAGCACACCCTCTACAAAGGAACTCATAAATGAGACAATATGAGCCCTTGATATGTCAATAAACCCATGCCTAAAAGTACTACCCTGATCCACCTCATACTCACTACATGCCTTAGAGAGGATCTTCATGGGAAACACTACTTGACTTGGGGATTGGCCTACGCAATAGGACACCATGACAACTCTCCCATATCTAAATTTGGAAAAGTTTTTAAGGTATTTGAGCATTTGTTTAGTTTGAAAAGGGGGGATTTAATGCACATGTTCGGGAGGTTCTTTTATTAAATGTGGCTTACTTGGCATGATACATGTGACTTGTGGACCCTTGGAGGGTGTACTTGTTTGTCTTTGCAGGACCTTTCTCGGTGAAAGTTATTCATGGAGGAACTAAGCCACTTGGACCTCCTTAGGGGCTTGAAATCCCATTGGTTGGATGTAGTGACCCACTATTGGAGACCTTAGAAGATGAGCGTTGCACTTTGGAAGGTGACATTAGCACTTGAACAATGTTTGAAACCATGAAGAGAGGGTGACATCACCCTCCTATGCCCTAACGTCCCTCTTGGAGAGCTTGGCATCACACATTTGGGAGGATGTTTGACAATTTTTGTGCACTTGGTGGTGTTGTGGGCTTGAAGCCCCACTTATTTTCTTGATATGGGGATGATGTGTCACCATTCTAGCTTGATGTCCTAGCTTTTAGAGGATTTTCCATCACACGTACCAACTTGGAGAGGAATTTTATGGGCTTATGTCCCATCATTTTGTTATTTTTGGTCATTTTGTAGCCTATGTGGGAAAAGGGACGAAATTGATTTGCTAATTAAGCATTGTAACTTAGGTTTAGGCCTAAAATTGTGGATTTAATTGTAAAGTGGGAAAACTAGGGCTTTGGTTTCCTCATATAAATATGAGGCAAGCCATTTGTCACAAAAATCATAACTCATCACTTGGAATATTACTCTTGGACTGAAATTTCAACCCTCTTTGTTAATTCACTCTCTCTTCTTTCTTGTCATTATGGATGCTACACTTGTTTGTTGGTGGAATAAAGGCTAGGGACTTCTCTTGGATGCTTCTTCTTGGAAAATCTTTGGAATCTCTTTGATAAGTAAGGGTTTATCATGCTATCTCTTGGATTAGGTAAGGAATTTATGCAATTTTGTGTTTTTCTTCTTAATTTCAAGGTTATACTATCAAACCCTAGGAGGAGTATAAGGGGATACACCCTCCATCAATGAATTTTATTCTATTGTCATCGAAAGGGATCAAGGATTGCTACAAGGATTAAGAGGGTTTACACACTTGTAACAATATTTTTCTAGGGTTCATCTTCTCTAGGGAGTAAGAGGGTTTACACCCCTAGAAGATTATCAAACCCTAGTTAAACTTGGATTTCTAAGCTAGAAAATTTGGAGGTTTTGTATCTTCTTTGTCTTTGTAAGGGTTGAATTCTCAAAGAAACATTTTATTCTCCTTGTTTCCTAGGTTTTTATATAAGTAAGAGACTCTATTAACCCAATAGATAAGTGTTGCAGGAAAATCTCCCTGCGGACAAGTAGATCTCCTCTTGAGAGCTAGACTCTTAACTCTTATGACAGAAGATACTTATCGTGGACACTGACTTCCTTTTAGATATAGATAAACTAATGTGTGAGGAGGAAGGAGAAAATAAGTATCTTTTACCGGTGTTTATCCCTGCACGGTCTGATTTGAACTCCAATCTTGAACTCTTCAATAAGCCCTGTAGACAAACAAGAGTACAAACAACTTCCTACTCTACTGAGATTAGTTCGAAATAGACCTATCTATTAAAGACAAATTCATGTGAGATCAAACACAGAATTAAAAGAAACATGCCAAGCATATTATATTAAAGAGAACAAAACAAAGAATGCTTACAGCCATAGATGTGAGTGTAGCAGCTTCATCAAGTATTCCTCGTCCGAACCCTTGCTCAAACAGTCCACACATCGAATGTTGATTCTCTGAAAGACACCTTCTTCATGAGATTATAGGTTGGATGCTTCACAATACTTTCTCCCCCTTTCTCCATGAGAAGGCTTGTTTAAATAGACTTGGAGAGGCCCAACTACTTAAGATATCTTTGGGGTAAGTTGAGGATTTTCCTCCTACAATTATGGATCTACCCTAAGATCATGGCTTGACCAAGGATTCGAATCCAACTACCTTCAGATATTGAGGGGATGTTTCCCTCATTCTTCTCAACAAACCAATTTTTTGCCTAGAATAGGTAGCGCTCCCCCAAAAGGGGCATCAGAGCGTTATAGCGCTCCCCAAGAGAAGGAAAGAAAGAGTTGGTGTTATAACGCTCCCCTAGAAGGGTGGACAGAGCGTTATAATGCTCCCTAACAATGTATAGGGGAGTGCTCCTCCCTAAAACTAAATTTTTAGTGTTTCTCTCAATGGCAAGAGACTTGTACTTCTAGTAAATCGATTCCTCCTCTTCATAACTAATCTTTGAGGTGTCCTAAGTGTCCCTGTCATGTTATTGGAGGCATGACATAGGAAAGAAGGTGGTATGATGTTAGCAACACTTATACACTTGCAGTCAATATGTGACACTTGCGACACTTGAAATGACAACACTTGCGAAGTGAGTAATTTTGAGGTGTAACAGATTGCCCCCCAAAGTGTGAAGTTAGAAGACGAGAACTAATAACTGAAATACTTTGCATACTTTCAAGTAAGGGTGCGGGCTCAGAGAACTTGACAGAAGCTACACACAACCATCAAACAAATGTTAAGACATGCTTCAAACCCAAGGTAGGCATACATATGCTTGAGTGATAGAGACTTTCAAGGTATGGCCGCCATAAATACACTGCGGATCCATAATTATATTGATAAAAGGTATAGCCATTGAAGATACATTGTGGATCTATACTCCCGTGACCTGAACTGATCGTAGCCACAAAGAATACATAGTGGATATATGAGATGACAAGACATAGCCACGACCAATACAAAGTGGATCTATGTGACAGTATATGTGTCATTGTTCAAAAGAAACTTCGTCGCAACATGGGCAAAGTACATATCAGAGTAATCACTCAACCCAGGGTCTTCTGACTGATCCTGATGTAGTACGAATCTAACCATGTGAATAGATGTCCTGATGTCGAACATGGCAGAAACCACTTGATTACCGGTCAATGATGTAAACCGTTAACAAGCGCAACGGAGATCACCATTGATGTCAATGATTCCCAAGGTACTTAGTACATTCCAACGAATGTGAATGGATGAGTTGAAGTCAAACATATGTGGAATCATTTGATCAGAGGACAATGATGTAAACTCATTGTCGAACGTGAGGAGGCATGTAAGTCCCAAAGTACTAATTGGTTTCTAAGTCTAGTTCCTGGATAATGTGTTGAAGTCCATAGGATTAAACTCGTCGAAGGAGGGCCTTGATGTATCCCCCATCAACGACACGAAATGGACACAGAGATGTAATTGGTAGATTAAATGAGCATGGACTGACATGGGTATTGAGACAAGATACTTGTGATGGTTGACTCTCGAGGCGGATACTTCCCTTGAACACTGAGGCACAACAGCATAAACATGACAAGGACCAAAACATGATGATGCAATGGATACTGTGACTTTCGTCGGGTGACCCAAAGGAGTAAGAAAAACTCAGAGGATTGGTTCAGTGTAGAGGTTCAGCGGATTAATATGTGCACAAAGCCAAAGTGTCATGTTCAAGGGCAACTCTAAGAGTTACTGGTAATGTTCTCAAAAATTGCTTGGCTTACTTCTTTCAATTTTTCCCCCATCCAGATAGAAGAGTGACTCTTTTTAATTTAACGAGCTCAAGGATGGTAACACATGCTTGATATAACTCACCTTCGGTAAGTTCCTCTTCCTTTGTTTAATGAACTGGAAGAAGTAAGGGTTCAATCCCATATGGGCCCTTCAATGTATGATGGTTTAACGAGTCTAGAGAAGGTAAACTTGAAGGTTTTTCACGATTATAGAGTCTGGAAAAACACTTAAAAGAGAACTCTCTCAGTTCCTTTTTCATAAAATAGTCTGATGAGACCGAAAAAGAGATAAACTATCACTCAACAAACGTTTTCTTCAAATAATTTAACGAGCATGAAGAGAACAAGGTTGCTCGGCAATCTTTTCATGTTTAGAGAGTCTGAAAAGAACTTAAAGATGACTCCAATGTTGTCCTTTTTCATAATGTTAGTCTCGCGAGGCCGAAAAAGAGATAAATTATAACTCTAAAGAGGCCCTTTCAAACCTTTTAACGAGTGGGAAAGGAAGCAAGATCACTCGGCAATCTTTTCATGTTTAGAGAGTCTGAAAAGAGCTTAAAGAAGACTCCAGGGGGTTCATTTTTCGCGTATCCATACAGGCCCGAAAAAAGAGATAAAAGTTTACCCGGATGCATTCTCATGTATTTACGAGCATGAGAAAGAACAAAGACTAAGCTCGGTATGCCCCCAGCTTGAGAGCTAGTGGCTTAACTCCAGAATGATCATCAAAGGCTAGAGACATGCCCTCCAAGCTTCAATTCATTCACCGACTCTGAGGTCGTCACCAATTTCTCTAGTAGATGAGAAAAAGGAGAAGGGTGGATGAAAAGAAGGTTCAAGAGAGGTGATTGTTTCATTTTTTAACGAGCTTGACACAGGAAAAGAACTATGCTCAGGGTTCCGGGTTCGATCCCCAGATTGTTGTTTCATTTTTTAACGAGCTTGCTACAGAGAGGAAAACTATGCTCAAGACCAATGTTTCATTTTTTAACGATATTGCTACAGAGAAGAGAAACTATGCTCGTAATTTCTTCTTGATCATGGCTTCCAAGAGGATAATGCTCTGGAAGGATGCCATGTCAAGGGACAAAACTCGGTCATGGCCTCCAAGAGATCTTCGTTGGATGGAAGATAATCACTCGGGAAGGAACACATGTCGAGGGTCGTGATAGGGGCAAGGAGATCAGGCTCCAATAACCCTACCGAAGAAATCACCATGTCCACTACCAGATCCAAATCATCGGAAGTTGAAATCATGGGAGATGATGGAAAATCAACATCATGAGGGGAGATAGAGTGTATATCGTCCCGAATTTCTTCATGAGGGGGAAGAAAAGAGGATCGGTGATGGTTATTATCCCAAGGTAACTTGTCAATGCGAAGCATTTCCGGAATAGATGCATCAGAAAGAAAAGTTGGGGAAATGTAGTTGATCGCAGACGACAAGGAACTGAACTGTGATTGCATTGAGGAACTGTCGGGTGCCAATAGATGTTGGTCATCCGATGAGGGAGAAGTGGATTGGATAGAAACGTATGATGGTTTGATTGGACTAAGTGGCACAATGTCACCTAGTGCATCGATTTCCAATGGACGAGGTACAATCCAAGGGTCAGGTGATTCCAAAGATTGATAAGTCGCGGTCGAAATCATATCGATGGTGGAAATATGATGTGTAGTCGGTGGAAGTGGTGTAGGGAAGGTACCCATGAGGCTAGAATCCTTTAGTAAGCCAACACCAACACTTTCACACGTGATCTTGTGGTCTCCCAAGAAAGGAATATTGTTGGTAGAAGGAGCGCGAGCATCAGTCATGCAGAAATCCAACTGATCAACAATGACAATTTTTCCATGATGAGGAAATTGGACACATCGAAAAACTGACGAGGCAACGACAGTCATAGCATAAAACCAACTTCTTACAAGTAACAATTTGTAATCGAGGGGAGCATCGACCACCTTGACATCAACAGTAATAGTTTTTCCACCCAATTGGATGGGCAGGGACTGTAAAAGCCCATGGGGATGAAAACCTCTCCCATCGAAGGTGCATAACATCATTGGGGATGTGTTAAGTGTGGGTGATTTTAAACCCTTCCAATACGCCAAAGAATAGTTCGGTGGATTTGTTGATTATGAACAACAAAATCAACTTGAAAAGAAAGTTGGTGAGAGAGTCAAGATGCATAATTGTCCAGGTTAAACATGATATGGTTGGATGACTCAGGATCAACAGCGCCAAGAGAAGACAAGAGCGTTCTACGTTGACTAGGACAGTGTTGTAGAACTTCTAACGTAGACATAGCGCATGGTGCTTGAGCCAAATCTTAAACAATGTTGTAGTTCTGGGCGGGACGTGAACTAGGATTAAAGGTAGCTTTAGGTATAGTTCTCTTAGGAGCGCATAAGATAGAGTCGAATGTGGGTTTCTCAATCTGAAGTGGTCCATACGGAGGATTAACCGATGGAAGACTAACAGATGATGATGATGGATCTGGTAAAGTACCGGTACCATTAATGTTTTTTCCTTTGTCAAGGTTACCTGGTGTGTCGTATGTCTTAGAGCGAGTGGTCAAATTAATCCCATTAAACATATAAATATGTGCACTCGACGAGGCCTCATCATTAGGATGGCTTGAACTGCCCCCAAGAGAGGGGGTTTCAGCAACCATGGATTGTTGTTGTGGAAAAGGCTGAGTAAGCACAGCGGGCTGTGACTTTCCTTGGAAAATTTTGGCCACTTCATTGTGAAGTGGACATTCTCGAGTGTAGTGATCGTCACCACAAATGATACATGGGAATTTCAGTTTTCGTTGTGTTTTCTTTTCGATAGAAGGTGTTTGATTTTTTGGTTGTTCATTGTTATTTTTTTATTTATTCTTTGTCTTCTTCTTACCTCCAGATAGTTGTGAAGGGGTAGATTGAACTGCATTCACCTCAGAGATCTGAGTTTGGGGGGAGGAGGTAAAGGAGAGAGTGGTCGATTGGGAAAAATATTGATTTTTGACAGAACCGATAACACCATCCGCATGAGGTGAGGATGATGGCTTAGATGGATCGGTATTAGCTCGAGTAGCATTCGGAAGAAAATCATACAAAGTACCATATTGTGAATAAACCAAATCTAAGTATTGAGCCCGAGCGATGGCTTGTTCCTCAATGACCGCGCCACCCATAGTGACATCGCAAGCGATCGGGGGTAAAAGTGATGTAGTAAACCATTCCACCAATAATATGTCAAGAATGATTGCCTTGATCATCCTTCGTTATCACCTCCACTCATGAATATGGTTAGAGATATGCATGGAGTTAGTTTGACGAAGTGAGGTCAAGAGTTCAGTACCCATCCCATAGCGAATAGGAAGTTGAAAGTGCATGAGGAAAGACATGGCGAGGGAATTGAAATCATGAAAAGAAGCACGTGGTAGTTCAATATACGTCTTTGTTGCCGAGCTGGTAAGTGTTCGTTGTAAAAGACGCAAACGTACAGAATCGTCCATGAGGGAGTTTGATGAACACCACAAATGGAAAGTCATCACATGGTTGTTTGGATCTTCGCCAGATTTTCCATCAAATTTTGGAATATCAGAAGGAAGTTTAGCTGGAATGACTGGCCAAACCGGTGACTGAAAAACAGGATCATTAGTTAACCGAGACAAGTCTGGGAGATCCAGAGTCGCAAGGAAAGGTAGTTGTTGGTTAATTTTTGGATGATACTGGTGTGACATAGAAACACTATTAGGACCATAAACTAGGTTAGGTGGATAGTTGTAACCATTAGGTCCTCTTATATACAGTTTTTGTTGGCCAGGATAAGCAGGATTCAATGGTGGATGAGAAACATTTGCATAACCCGGTGGGTTCTGAGCATTATAGGCCGAGTGATTTGCTTGCCCGTGAGGAGGATAAACATTTTCCCTTGATAATGGTAAGGAGTAGATCATAGAGGCAGATACACATTAGACCCATGAGGAGGATAAGACTGTGGTCCCGGAGAACTCCAGGTGGTGTTTGGGATGTCGCCCGGATAAGATTGTCCGTAAGATGTTCCRGAAGGAACATGATTTGATACCCCTCCTAGTGGATTATGAGATGAGTGCCCCCCAACGTGTGGTTGAATGAAAGTACCTCCTGAAGATACTCCCTAGGATTGTGAAGGGTTTCTAGCAAACGAAGGTTTCCCCCMTACGAGCTGTAGATTAAAGACCGGGGAATGACTAGAAAACGAAGGTTTCCCTCCAGGAGGACTATGAAAAGGGGGTTTTCCCCTAGGAGGGGTAGGCCCTCCATAATATGGTAGTCCTCTAGGAGGGAAAGGTTCGTTAGATGGTGGTTTCCCTCCAGCTGGTTGTGTTTTTCCAGCAGGGGTCTGCATTCTTGGGTGAGAAGATGTCCCAGCAGGATCGTCTGGAACATGTGGATATGTAGAGTAAAAGATTGTAGAAATAGGGGTAGATATTGAAGTTCTTTGGAGATGAGTAGAGGTGATGAGTCCAGCATTAGGATGGACTTGTGTTGGTATAATAGTAGGGTTAATAACCTGATCAACTGAGTGATTTATAGTTTGACCGGATGGTCCTGTTTCACTAGGAGGGTCATGAGGATAAAAGGGTTGTCGAAAGGATTTGAAATGTTCATAGAGATCACGTCCTGATGAATTCCTCCATACAGAATGAGTAGGTGTGGGATTGGTATCTACTGCAGTGCTAGGACGAACAGGAGTCCTATACTCATCAACAAAGATTGGTTCTGTGGATCCCATATATGTTTCAGTAAAAATATTCTCCGGTAATCATGGGGCCTCTTCATCTATGACGTTCCCAAGGGAGTCTAAATGAACCAAAAGTGGTTCGAGAGGAGTTACTGACACATATGTAGTGGGATTTTCAACCGTGAACAAAGCGCCTTCTGAGTTATCTAACGAAGGAGAAATAACAGTTACAGCGTCGGATTGATTTTCTACCTCTCTATGGTAGTTGTCTTCTGGAGGGTTAGGAGGTAAGGGTTGATAGCCTTCCGGAGGCAGCCCTTGCATCCTACGTCATCGACGAAGACCTTTATCGTCTACAGGATCAATTGTGGAGAATAACAGAACACACTGAAAATCTAGGGCCAACTAACAAAAAGAAATAGCATACGCTAATAAAATGTAGGAATCAACCAAGCAATCAAAACTTTTCTCGATGATCCTACTAGTTGGTGATGAAATCCAACGTCACGTGATCAAGTCGAGAAGGTGCTAGGATATGGTGGAATAGTTACAATGGTGACCTGCTTAATGGACTTTCACCTTGGTGCAAGATTTCACGCAATAATTGTGGATTTACCCTCCAAGGACTTAAGAAAATGGAGATCAGCCATTGCACAGAATTCACACAATAATTGATTGTATTGTTATATTAAACACAACACAGTACACATATATGTAGTTGGATTCAGATCCAACTAATTCCACTCATGGAGGGAGAGGTTGAGAGAATATCTCAACAACCTCTTATAAATCTTCAACCAACCCCTAAATTAATCATTAATTCTAACACCCTCCTTTAATGATTACATTACAAATAAATCACATATTACAATTCTCAAATCACAACATAGATCTCTGTCTGATCTGGTCTTCATCAACTCCTACACCCACTCCGATGCCTCTRGACTGCACTCTTTCTCTTCCTCTTCTTCGAGCTTACCATTCAACACGTTTAAACCATAAACGCTTCAGACCATCTTTGACGTTCTTGTAGAACTGGCACTTCTCGACCTCCCAAAGGACAATCTTGATACTGAACCATCCTATGGATACACTTCCATCTGTGAATATTTTGCTTTCGGCTATCCGCAGTTATCTAGGAGAATGATCTAGATACTAAATGTATTCAGCAGTCAACTTCACAACTTGACCTTTTTACACGCACTCACAAACACAATGATAACCCGTAACTGATTATCTTGGAGCACCGAAGTACAACAAGACCTTACAGCATTTAACAAACTTGCTGACATACTCAAACTAGTAATGCATTATTATAGCACAGAAACGCTCAAGAACTACAAGCTTGAATTACATCACTTTGTTCTATATTTGGTTCAAAACACAAAACATACCAAATAAAAGAATAATGAATACTACACACATGCAAATCTGACCATAAAACCCCACCACTATCCGTGATGCTCAACAACTTCAACCAGGAAAGCAGGTAATGAGAAGTCTTCATCTTCTTCGAAAAACGCTTCCACCAGTCAATATCTGCGATCTGAATATGGATAGGCACCCACCGATCTGTGTGTTCCTGTTTTGGTCTCTAGGGATCGCTGCAGTGACAGCATCCACCTTCATCATTCCCCAAAATATCCAAAGACCCACCGTGACAAGCAGCGTGGCGCTCATTATGATCTCATTCTTGGTCATTGGTCCCATCTTCTGCAGCTTCTCCCTAGCGAGCTTCGGCGCATCGGGGCTGCTCTTGACAGTAGGCGAGTAGATCACATAAAGAAGAAGCAGAACAACGATCAGAGACACCAGACTCGGCACCAGCGCCGCCAGTGCCCAATCCGTCCACCCTAATTCTCAGATCTGAGCAGCAACGATCTGGTCACGTGCAGCGATGACTCCTTCACGCTCTACCTCCATTTGATTTGCTTTGAATCTGGCAGCGGTTCTCTTTATATCAACCACTAAACACAGAACACTCTCCACTCTCATACACTACATATATACAAATTATCATCTTGCAATCTATCTCATTTTCCAGCCCCTCTCGTAAGAGAGTCAAGGATGTCCTTGCTCTGATACCAACTTAAGAAAATGGAGATCAGCCATTGCACAGAATTCACACAATAATTGATTGTATTTTTATATTAAACACAACACAGTACACATATATGTAGTTGGATTCAGATCCAACTGATTCCACTCATGGAGGGAGAGGTTGAGAGAATATCTCAACAACCTCCTATAAATCTTCAACCAACCCCTAAATTAATCATTAATTCTAACACAAGGAGCCTGAGTGAGTTTGACCAATGTCTATTCCAGGTACAGTGAGACTTCCCTTCACTGTCACCTTGTGTAAGTACCTAAAGATTATGGCAAATAAAGACACCAATTCGCAGTGAGTCCCTAGGCGGGTACAGTCGACAGTCCGATCCGAAACGTATGGGCAGGATAACAAGTCTGAAATCAACCTGAGAGGCTTCCACACATCATCATGGGTATACCTCCAAGTGATCCCCAATATACGATCCGACCACTATAAATAGTTGAACCATGGAGGGATAATCTCCATAATTTGCCTGAATGCGACCTCGTGCGTAACCCCTGTGTGAGAGGGGGATCCCAGAAACCAATATGATAATTGGATTTGACTCTCCCTAGCTCAGGATGCTAATGTTTGTTTTGAAAACTTCGGAGAGTTGTACTCACAGCCTAATCCAAAGTGCTAACCCTAGTCTATTGTTGGTGGAAGATCCTAAAAACAAAAGTGTTCTAGATAATTTTTAATTAGCGTTCGTTTTACAGTTTTTCTTTGCTCAAAGGGTGTATGAAAGTGAAACTGATGGAATGATGACTCAAATTCCCAAAAAATGCATGAAAGATGATAAGCAATCGTTTCTTTTCAATGAATGCCTATTTAAGGGAAAAAGAAAGAGTTGTTTTCACTATCAAACACTCATATGGAATGTCCTCAATCAATTGGTTCTCAATCGAATCCAATGCAATGCTAAAACATCTCAGAAACGCCTTCTAATATGCAAACCAATCACTAAGATGTATTTTTGTCATTTGTATGCAAATGATGATTAATTCAATGCAAAAACTTCTCCTGCCAACTATTCTTTCAAATCAAGGAGATTCAAACAAGCATAAGCATATTTTGCACAAACAACACACCCTCTTGCTATGATTGAAACAAGAAGCAAAAAGAAAACAAAAGACAACAAAGAAAATCAAGAAATCTCAAACAAAAGAAATATGCTTAATAAAGATGACCTCAAAGAACCAAATAAGATGATTCACAAATTTATGATGCCCTTCACCACAGTTCTCGCTCAGTCGAATAAGAGAGAAGAAATCAGTGGATTAATTCCAAGCTCTCAACAGCAGAAAAACTAAAAAACAAGGGAAGAAGGCCACAAAATATGAACAGCAAAGTGCTTGTTTCTCAGAAGGAAGGATGTCAAAGGTCAATAAGAAGAAGCATTGAATCACAAAGAATCTCAGCAAGTGAAAAACAGAGATTGGATCTCAGAAAATGCAATTCTGGAAAGGATTTTTTGCAAAGAGAGGTTGGCGCTCTGGTGTAAGGAGAACCAGAGCATTATAACACTCTATCTAAGACTAAGGGGGAGCATTGGCACCCTGCTAACAAGGTAGGGGAGCACTGGGCTTCCACAGCTCACAAAATTGCCCAAAAAACCCAAAATTTCAGTCAAACTTTGGCAATCAAGATGAATGTGATTGGGTAAGGAGTCAATCATCATATGAAATCAAACATATGGGGTGAACAAGGTCTAAAAGAACAAAGGGTAAGACAAATTCTGTGAGGAAAACCAAAACTGAAAGTTTCGATAGGATCCCCAGTGGAGTTGCCAATTTCTGTTGTAGGAAAATCTCCCTGCGGACAGGTAGATCTCCTCTTGAGAGCTAGACTCTTAACTCTTAAGACAGAAGATGCTTATCGTGGACACTGACTTCCTTTTAGATCTAGATAAACTAATGTGTGAGGAGGAAGGAGAAAAGAAGTACCTTTTATCGGTGTTTGTCCCTGCATGGTCCGAGTTGAGCTCCAATCTTGAATTCTTCGATAAGCCCTGTAGACAAACAAGAGTACAAACAAATTCCTACTCTACTCAGATTAGTTCAAAATAGACCTATCTATTAAAGACAAATTCATGTGAGATTAAACACAGAATTGAAATAAACAGGCCAAGCATGTTATATTAAAGAGAACAAAACAAAGAATGCTTACATCCATAGATGTGAGTGTAGCAGCTTCATCAAGTCTTCCTCATCTGAACCCTTGCTCAAACAATCCACACACCGAATTTTGATGCTCTAAAAGACACCTTCTTCATGAGATCATAGGTTGGATGCTTCACAATACTTTCTCCCCTTTTCTCCATGAGAAGGCTTGTTTAAATAGGCTTGGAGAGGCCCAACTACTTGAGATATCTTTGAGGTAAGTTGAGGATTTTCCTCCTCCAGTTATGGATCTGCCCTAATATCATGGCTTGACCAAGGATTCGAATCCAACTACCTTCAGATATTGAGGGGATCTTTCCCTCATTCTTCTCAACAAACCATTTTTTTCCTAGAATACGTAGCGCTCCCCCAAAAGGGGCATCAGAGCGCTATAGCACTCCCCAAGAGAAGGAAATCAAGCATTGGTGTTATAATGCTCCCCTAGAAAGGTGGACAGAGCGTTATAACACTCCCTAACAATGTATAGGGGAGCGCTCCTCCCTAAAACTCATTTTTTAGTGTTTCTCTCAATGGCAAGAGACTTGTATTTCTAGTAAACTGATTCCTCCTCTTCATAACTAATCTTTGAGGTGTCCTAAGTGTCCCTGTCATGTTATTGGAGGCATGACATAGGAAAGAAGGTGGTATGATGTCAGCAACACTTATACACTTGCAGTCAAAATGCGACACTTGAAATGACAACACTTGCGACACTTGCGAAGTGAGTAATTTTGAGGTGTAACAATAAGGCACTAATTGCATTGGATATTGTATATGTTGCATTGGTAAACGTGAATTTTGAGAGATTGAATTGTTCAAGTTTGGATTGGAATCTTACATGATTTAGGCTCTCTTTTCCTCCAAGGGTGTCTTAATTGGATAAGTGATTGTTTTTATGTAACAAACATTAAGCTATGACCATTAAGGCTACAACAAACTTGGTCTCTCATATTATTTTTCCACTTTTCTACCACTAAAAATTACTTGTAAACTGTGATAATTGTTCTATTGATAATAAGTTATTGATTGGTTGGTTTACTTGCTAATTTCGGTGGTTAGAAATTGTTGTTATAGAAAAAATTTGCTACAGCCATTGGGATGTCATAAATACTTGTTGATATCACTCTTTAATAACCCTCCTTTTCTATCAAGTTCTTGGTTTAAACATTGGAAGATTGTCTACTAACTGAAAGCATTATTATCCAGTATCATATACTTGATTTTGATGGTTTAATTTGAAGCTATGATAACTTGGTTATTGCTGATATTTAATTGTTTACTGCTACAATTTTGGGACAAAAAGCATAGCTTATTGTTTCCCCTTTGTTCTAGGGTTTATTTCATCATATATTGTCTTGGTTTTGGTTGTATAAAATTTGTTTTGTAGGTATCCTTCATTAGAAACTTTTCCTTGATAGATATTCATCCTCTATAAAGCCCCTAGAACCTTTCATTGTGACTTATAGGGGTTCCCCATTCTTCTCCTTGGCTTCTCCCTTGCAATGCCCCTAGGGTCACCCGGGAAGCCTCCCTTTTATTGGATGTGTCCTTCACTAAAATAAGGGGGATATCTATTGAGGTGACAGTGATGGGTGTCCCCAGTTGTGTCTCACATTTGTTGCTTGGGTTGGGTTTTTCCCAAACTACAAATTGTGTGATAATAGAACTCTCCCTTTTTTTACTCCAAATCCTTCAAAATGACCTTATCCTCATCACTAAGTTGAGCTCCCAGATTAGTATAAAAAAGTGATTCTAGGTTCTTCTCCACTTCTTTTATCTAACCATCCCTTTATTTGGTCTTTTTCCCACCAACTCAACCACCTTTTCCTTAAATATTTTCAAATCCTTTACAAATTGTTCACAAATAGTTCCCTCCTCCTCACTATCCCATCATGGATTAAACTTGAAAGAAGCTCCCAAATTTGGATCATTTTTATCCAATTCTAAAACAATTGGAAAGTGATCTAATCATCTATTATATCCTACCCATGATCAATACATTTCCACCTTTTGTAGCAAGTTCCCATGGATCAATAACCAAGCCTCTTGGAAACATAATCTACCCCTAATTTATTATTGCTCCAAGTTAGCTTCAGTTGAATAGGCTCAATGTCCACAACACCTCTGATTAAACAAGTTATGGAAGAAACCAACTAATCTATCCACTATAGCATCGGACCCCCACATCTCATTTCCGTTCAAAGTAAAATTTAAGTCCCCCCAATAATGATGTTATCCACTTTAAAACACTCAAAAGAAAACAAATTTTCCCAGTATATTTGCTTACCCTCATAAGGCCCATACACATTTAGTAAAGTTGGAGTTAAGTCAGAGCTTTACCTGTATACCTCCATACAAAGCCCTAAATGAACAGAGAAAGTATTAATAATGGATACATTATGATTCCATCCAATAATTAAACCCCCTGAAAACCCTTTTAAATCTAAAGAAATAAAGTCCCATCCCCCAAAAAACTTTTTGAGTTCATAAATTAACTAGTCTCCCTTTTCCATTATCTCTCATATCAAAACTATGTATGTTTTGTCTAAGTCCAATAATCATTTGAGGGCTAGTAACAAAGTTACCTACTTAATGAGAACTCTCTAGAGTTCTCGTTTTTTCATAGTGGTTATTTTTACCCCTAAATCAAAAAGTGGCGCTATCGGTAGCACCCTTTTTTTACGGTGGTTAAAATTCATACTCATCACGTTGACAACGGATGTAATTGTGATGTCATTGTGGACAAAGAATTTAAAATTTACCTTTGAATCAAAAAGTGATGCTAACAGTGGCATTGGTTTTTTTTTTTGAGTTGAAATTATAACTTAATTGAAAATATGCCCTTGACAATTGATACCATCATTGATAAACAACTAGAAATCAACTCATAAAACATTGCTTAGATTTTTATTTTTTATTTTTTTAAATTTACATTAAGAAAAAAAAAATGGACAAAAAAAAATTCGCGTGTTTTATTTAAAAAACATCTATTTCAAAAACAAAAACTCTAACCTAATTTTTTTTTTTTAAATAAAAAAACTAAAAAACACTATAAAAAAGAAAAGAATTGAAATTAAAAATAAATAAATAAATTATATTAAAAAAATTTTAAAAAAAAAAGAAAAGAAAAAATTAAAAACATATGTAAAAACTAAAAAGGGAAAAAATATATATTTAAATAGAGTAAAAAAACAAATTTATGGCCAAAAACTTAATAAAGTTAAAAAAAAAAAACAAAAAAATTTAAAAATATATTGAAAAACTTAAAATACAAAATTTAATACAATTTTTTTTTTTAATTAGAAAAAAATACCTTAAAAAAACTTAAAAATAAAAACAAAAATAAATAAATAAATAAATAAAAACTTAAAATAAAATACAAAATTTCATATAAAAAATTAAAAATTAAAATTACTTTAAAAAATTAAATATAAAATTAAAAAAAAAAATGAAACACGGAGGGTTGGTCAAAAGAGATTAATTGCAATATTGGAGTCAAACAAGGTTGTCCCTTGTCCCCTACCCTTTTTGACATATACATTAACAAGTTAGAAGATTGCTTGGAAATATGAGGTTGTGTCAGCCCTACTCTCACTGGTATATTCATCAATCTTCTTCTTTATGTTCCCATGATCTTGAAAACCAACTAAGAATCCTCGAGTATTTTTGCTCCAATATGGATATGATTGTTAATATTGATAAGACTAAGGTCATGATTATTAAATCCAATAAGATCACTTATGATACCTTCGTATATGACAACAACAACTTGGAGGAAGTGACTTCATACAAATATCTTGGAATTGATATTCACCACAAGCTCAACAGGAATTATAGCATTGAGAAAAGGATTATTGGGGGATGGAAAGCTTATTATGGGCTTGAAAACAATTGTAAATCAGTCGATCTTTGGATTTGGGATAAGAAAAAACTCATCTTTGAGAATCTTGTTACACATGTTATTCTTTATTGATGTGAAGTATGGGGTTGTAGTATCTCTCGTGAATACTGTAGAAAAATAGATCAAATACAAAAGAATTTTATAACTTATAATCTCAAAATTAAAGGAAATACGTCCTATCTCATCCTCATCTTAGAAACAAGCCTCTCCCCCATTGAGAGCATGGCTATGACTAGATACCTAATGTATGAGAACAAGTTAAACAACATGGAATAAAAGAGGCTTCATAAAATTGCTTCAAAATCGAGTCGTAAACACCATCAACTCAAGCAAGGATGGAATAAAGATGTCAAGTCTTGGCTAAACTATTGGGGAATCATGGAAGACACCATTTTGTAGAATAAAGATACTATTAAAAATATCATCAAATCATATTTTAAGGAGAAAATGTGGTGTGATAAAAAGTTAGACGAAAAAAGAAAATTGAGGTATTATAAGGATGTAATCAACCATAATCTAGAAGATCAAAATTATTTATCTGTTTTGACTAGTGTAAAGAAAAAAAATAAGCATTTCTAAGATAAGAACAAATTCTCACGAGATCCATAGTGACACTGGGCATCGGTCAATTCTTAAAATGCCATGGGATGAAAGAGTCTGTCACATTTGTGACACTAAGAAGGTTGAAGATGAAAAACACTTCCTCTTGCATTGTCCAACCTATACCCAAATTAGATCTCATTTTCAAAATATTTGTCACACTGCCAACCTTCCTAGCCTCTTAACTCAACAAAACTATGGTGATCTTGGAAAACTTATCTTAATGTTTTTCGAACACAGAAACAAAATTCTAAAGAATTGCAAGTAATCGCGTACTCTCTTAAGGTCTGATAGACCAATTTGATCTTAGCATTTGTTAATAATCATCATCATCACACACACACACACACACACACACACACACACATATATATATATATATATATATATATATATATATATATATATATATATATATATAATTTCTTTTTTTTAATTTATTTTAAATTTTAAGTTTTTTTCAAACAAAAAAAAATAATTTTTAGTTTTTATATGAAAATTTTTAAATTGTTTTTAAAATATACATGTTTTAATTTTTTTGTATTCTAGTTTTTAAAGTTTTAGCTTAGGTATTTTTAATGTTTTTTTAATCTATTTTTATTTTAAATCGTTTTTTAATATTTTTTGAATTTCGGTTTTTTTATAGTGCTTTTTTCTATTTTTTTTTAGCTTTTTTAAGTTTTAAGGGTTTTTTTATTATTCTTTTAAAAAAAATACATATATATTTTTCTAAATTGTTGTTTTTGGGGAAAAAAAAATTTTTTTTCATATCATTTTAGTTGTTTTTTTTTCCACCCTTTTTTTAATTTTTCTTTTTTAATTTGGCTTTTGAATATATTTTTTTAAATGTGTTTTTTTCTTTTTTTTAAAAATTGCAAAATTTTTCTCCTTTTTATTTATTTATTTATTAATGTAAATTAAAAAACAAAAAATAGTAAATAAATTTTGAAGTGCCCATTTAGTGTCCAATTTTGGATTTTTTTTTTTGGATAGGGATCTATTGTCAAGGTCGCGGTTTCAATTAGGTTGTAATGAGCCATAATTTTAATGTTTAGAAAAAAAAAATGTGTTTTGGTTAGTGTCACTTTTTTATTTAGGTGTTGATTTTAAGGTTTTTCTGAGCAACTTTTGAGTTTTAAGGTCATGCTTGAAAAATAATGTAATTTTAACCCACATTAGAAAAAATGGTGTTACCATTAGCGCCACTTTTTGATTCAGGGGTTGATTTTCATGTCTTTTATGCAAAATATGGGTTTTAAGGGCTAGATTTCTCGTTAAGTTTATTGGCCTATCTCCCTAGGCCTTTCATATTAACTGAAAGTACTTTCATTGGGACATTGAGGAGGGGTTTGAATATGCTCTAAAGGCCCAATCATCCTTTGTTTACCTTGATACACTTCTTTAATTTCTCTCTCTTGAGCTAGTTTCAAAATTGGCTTCCTCCCTACAATCAAAGGTCATAGGTCTTTCGGGAAATCTAAACCTAGACCCCAAAAATTGGTAAAAATGGTGGGTTGGCCCCATTTTTTGACATAGGAGGTAATGCCCTACCCCCCTCATAGAGGTTTTCGAGGTGAGATGACTATTCCCTCCACCAATAGGATTTCCCCTTTCTATAGAATGAACAGAATCACATGACTGGACATCAGGGGAATCCCTACTCATAACTCCTCTATACAAATTGAAATCACCTGATAGGAAATGTGTCTACTTCCATATTTTGAAAAGAATAGGATTCTATAGATGGATAAAGAGGCAGTGCATTAGACTTAACCAAAAGCTCAATATCCTCCATTACTGGATATAGCCTACAATATTTCCTCTTTGTTGATGATACAGCATACCAATCCAAGTCGATCTCCTTAGCCAATGCATCATATTGCCCCAACACTTATCACAAACCCATTATCAAGGGTATAGAGAGGTCCCAAAACCACAATTCTACCTCCACCTTGTCCCCCATATTCTGAACATTGCTCTTCAAGATACAAACTTACCCATGAAATTTTAAACTAAAACCTTATTCCTTGACATCTTCCCCTTGGATTGGATCCACAATTTTACCCTCCCTACTGTTATAAATAAAGGGATGTGCTCATTTTTCCATAGACAATATAGCAATATTGTCACCCAACCATAGGCACAAAGGCCACCCCTGAGCACCTTAACCTTGACAGACAGAATAATTTTGGTACCATACCAATAGCCAACCAATGGGTAGCACACCTTTCTCCAAGGGTAGCGCACCAAGCAAGAATAACCTGAAACCAAGCAAAAAGTACAAACCATAACAAAGATTCCAGTTGCAACTACATCCCTCTCCAAACTTGTGCACCACTAGTCCTTATGAAGTTGTGAGAGTGAGAGTGACAAATGAGCTCTAATTCCCTCTTATTTATAGTCCTCCAAGTGACCTAACTAGGCCGACTTCTCTTCCTGGAGACTAATAAATCAATATTAATTATTCTATTGATATGACTTGTCTTCTAGGGTTATTATCCAACATTTTAGGGCTTCTCTTACTTCCCGGAATATTTTAGTCTCGTCAAAGGTTAGACGTAGAGGTTGATACCTCTCGTCGCTACCATAATATCAACACTCCCTCCTAGCTATGGAGGTATTAAAGGTAATGGTCTTGAGCACAAACAAACCATTCAACTAGTAGCATCATCATAGCCACACAAGGTATCTCATGATCACGTAGATCAACTCATGAGCAACATCATCACTATCAATATCATCTGATAGCATCAACTGCATCATTTTTCAAAGTCATACTCCATCTAAGTAATCGGACATGATGTTGAATAAGTCACTCAATCCATAGAGTGATACAAGAACCATTCTTCTAATCCAGACATGTCCTAGAAGAATAATTGTTCCAACAGATGTTGGAAGCCACACCATGGGCTACAAGGACTATTCTTCTAATCTGAACATACGTCCTATAAGAATGACTATCCTGGGCCATTTTTCCTCTGGCCACTACTATGAACTCAGGAAAAATGTTTGTTTTGTACTGATCTCTCCACTATGTTCACTACTGTGAACTCGGGGAGATGGACCATTATTCTAATCTGGACATATGTCCTAGAAGAATAGTTGTCCATGGTACATCAGCAATCTGTCAACCTGTACCATTCTCCATGGGGAGAATGTCTGTCCATCAGCATATTGACTATCCATCTAGTTGGAAATCATATCTCCATGGCAATCAAAACAATGTCATCCAATATAACACAACTGTGTCTATCCATAGTAGTACACAACTACTATCCAGTGGTACACAACCACACCTAGTAGCACACGGATACTAACCAATGACACATAATCATAACCAGTGGAACACATCCACCATAGTAGCATACAACTATTGCCTAGAGGCATACAATCTCCATAGCAATCATATCATCTAATATCAACCTGCATAACAATATCAGGATACAAACTAAGTCATATGGGTCATTCTTCCACTCACATATGTGAGATCTGGAAGATCATCTTCCCTCAGAAAGTGAAACATAAGTCATGGGCTATCTGGACTATTCTTCCCAATCATAGAAGAATAATTGTCCCTGATTTCTAAGCATGTACCATTCACCTAACTGGGCCATTCCTCCGGCACTAAACATAGTGCAACCTAGAGAGAACGAGTCTACCCTAGGGAATGATTGCCCCTGATTGTTGAACCTCAACCATTCACCTAACTGGGCCATTCCTCCAGCAATGAACATAGTGCAACCTGGATAGAATGAGCTTGCCCTAGGGAATGACTATCCAGACCATTTCCTATGGAAATGGTTGTCCTGCACCAACCTCCAAAAGAGACCATTCTTTGAAACTCTCATAATTGTGCACTTTGAAAGAATGACTGCCCGAAAAGGTAGACCATTCTACATGACCACTACTAAGAGTGACTGCCAAGAAGAATGATTGTCCTAGACCATTCCCCCACACTGGCCACAAGGGGAATCGTTATCTATGGTACATAAGAAATCTATCAGATCATTTTCATTATAAAAATGTATGTTTGATCTGGACCATTTTCCGAACTGGAAAATGCTTTTCCGTCAAAAATCTTGGGCCACTTTCCAGACTGGAAAGTGACTGCCCAACCTGGACCATTTTCTGAACTGGAAAATGACTGCCCATAAATCAATAACATATCAATGCTCCCTCCCAACTTGGGAGTAATATCTTCCTTTTTCAATAAGGAAGTCGTCTCCACAAGCCTCAGCTTGACCCTTAAGTGTGCAATATTTTCATCTTGGGCAGAGGCTTTACCAAAATATCTATTATATGCTCATCTGTGGAGATATACTGAAGAACCACTTCTCCCTTCTAGAATTTATCACGAAGAATATAATGCTTGATCTCAATGTGCTTCGACCTGTCATGGAACACCGGGTTCTCTAAAAACTTCACATAGCTCTGATCATCACAATATATCATGGTCAAATTCAGCACCTAATCAGATAGTCCAAAAACCAACTTATCGAGCCACATTGCTTCCGTAAAAGCATCACAAATTGTAATATACTATGCGTCTGTAGTGCTAAGTGAAACAGACTTATGCTTCCTGCTAGCCCATAACATCGTGGAAAATCTCAAACTGAAACATATCCAAGTAGCACTTCTTCTATCATCTGCACTCCCTGCCCAATCTAAATCGAAAAATCCATGTATTTGTATATCATAACTCAAACGTCCCACAAGGAAAATATCCGGCTGAGTATTCTCCAAATACATTAATGAGCCAATCAATTGTCGATATAGAGATGGGTCTATTGGATCAAAGTCTCTCAACTTCTTCATATATGTCATCATGGGAGTTTTCCATGGATTTGTGATCCATCATCCGGACTTCTGAAGAACCATTTCATTATACTTCCTTTGTCATAGGAAGTTTTCACCACATGTTTGTTGTACATGAGAGGCTCTGCACCAAGTTTTCTTGAATCCATACATGGTCTTCTTCCATCTGCATACAAGGGTCTCTTTCTAGTATACCTCAAAACCTTGAGTTTTCTTTACATACGCTTCTTCTTCAATTACTCTGTTGAGAAGAATAGTCTTTACATTCATTTGATGTAAACTCCAACCCATGGATATTGTAGGAGATATAATGGCTTAGGTAGAGGTATATTTGGTTACTAGAACAAGTTGTCATTGTAGTCTTCTCCCTCCTACTAGGAGAACCCTCTAGCCCTAAGTCTCACCTTGTATCTATCAATGCTTAATTTCTCACATACATTGTTCTTCATGGCAACTTCCTTTCATTCCTTTTGCTTGACTGCTTCTAGTGGGTTCAAACTAGTTTAATTAGTTGTTTTGACTTTTCTTTCTTTCTTGGAATCTTCATGTTCTTCCTCATGTTTATCTTCAATGTTGGAGTCCATGGAATCTTCTTCAGATTACATGGCCTTCTTTCCTGAAGGATCCAACCTTCCGCCATAGGAACACAAAAGTAGATTAAAAATCAAGGATATTGAAGGATTCTTTCGAAGAAGACTTCTTCTAGAGTCAAACTGAACACGTGTTTCTTATCATGGCTGCTACTTCCAATGAAGAACATGGACAGATATTTCATGGTATTCACGAATTCTTCAATGGATCATATCATTGGGGATTAGCTCCCTCCTAATCCCAGCTTCATGCCTGAATGAGCAATATGCATGCTCTTCTTTTAGAATTTTGTGATCAGATCCTTCCATATGAGAGAGTCCATGCTTTCATATGTTGCATCTCTCTTTGCTTTCTACAAAGTGTCATAAGCATGTTCTGGTTTCCTTTTGATTTATCACTTCCTTAGAGTCTGACTCCTTTGAGTCTCTTTAAGTTTGTTTCTATCTATTATGATTGTTGTCCACCTGGAATTTGTGTCATCCTTATAAACTTCTTCTATGATAACTTTCGCAAGGATTGTTCATCACAAGGGTACCTTCCCGGAACAACAACAACAAGAGAAAACAAGAAATATCTATCTAGAGGAGATGTTATTTTATCTTGTGAACAAGTGCAATAAGCATCCATATGCAATCAAGTATCCATTGCACCTATAAAAATAGAATCTTTCAGAGACTGCTTTCATAATTTGTAATCTAGTAACCATCACCTTTGATATACACAAATTTGAAGCTTAACAATTTAATCAAACCTGGAACCTGAAGCCTTAACTGCTATGGAGGGTGTACTTGTTCTTCTAAATGCATTGAATCCAAGATTACAGCTTGGAAAATATCTCTGGTACTTTCCCTGCAAGCACACTCATATTTTTCTAGATGATATAACATATACAAGTGCATACCTTTGAAACCTTGTAGCATCATTCAACTTGTCTTCCAATTTAAAACTAGATTCTATCTTGACAAGAAGAGATTAGTAACTCAATCAGAGGATTCAATGATTAGAACAAGCTAGAAAATCTAAAATTTCAACTTGACCGCAAAATCAATTAGACCAGAAGTCAACCTTTGACTTTGAATTTGATCTTTTGACTTTGACCAATCAAACTTTGACTTTGACCAAAAATTCAAACCTGACATTTTTGCTAGTTGAGGGTACTAAGAGGTGCGCTAGGCTAGGGAATACTAGAATATCAAGGAATTAGGTCAAATGCTTCATCATAAGTGCCTGAACACAAGGGTTAGAGTTTGTTGTAGTTACATAATCAGAAAACCTAGCAGCAGTTGTAACTGGTGCCATAATGAGCTTAACAAATAACTTCCCAATCTATCTTCCAGTGGTTAGACTGTCTGAAGATAGTGTGGGCCCATAAACGATTATAAATAAAGGGTTGTGCTCATTTTTCCATAGACAATATAGCAATATTGTCACCCAACCATAGGCACAAAGGCCACCCTGGAGCACCTTAACCTTGACAGATAGAATAATTCTGGTAGCAGACCAATAGCCAACCAATGGGTAGTGCACCTTTTTCCAAGGGTAGCGCACCAAGCAAGAATTACCGGAAACCAAGAAAAAATTCCAAACCATAACCAAGATGTCAGTTGCAGCAGTTGCAGCTACATCCCTCTCCAAACTTGCGCACCACTAGTCCTTATGTAGTTGTGAGAGTGAAAGTGACAAATGAGCTCTAGTTCCCTCTTATTTATAGTCCTCCAAGTGACCTAACTAGTCTGACTTCTCTTCCTGGAGACTAATAACTCAATATTAATTATTCTCTTGAGTTGACTTGTCTTCTAGGGTTATTATCCAATGTTTTAGAGTTTCTCTTGCTTCCCTAAATATTCTTGTCTCATTAAAGGTTACACGTAGAGGTTAATACCTCATGTAGCTACCATAATATCAACACCTACCACAACCTTCAACCGAGATTTCCTTCTTCCACCATACCTTTTTGAAAAAACTATCATAGTCATTCTACATGTGGCCATAAACATGGAACCATGTGAATCTAAATGGGATGTTCTTATAACCAATAATATGGGCATATTTTTGGCCACCCATTACAAAATCCACTGACTCATGAAGACCAAGGCTAACATCTATCTTAACTAGCAATATGCCACAAACCTTACATTACTAGTAAAAAAACTATCATCAATTAGAAGTGTCTTACCAATCAAATTCCCAATAACTATAAGGGCTTGTACTGTCCAGAGCTCCATGGGTAAACTGAGTAACCTCACCCACCCAAACTGGAGTTTTCTCCATAAAATCATCTTTGGCATCAAATAAAGAATGTCATGGCTTCATGGATAGGAAAGAACTATTCATGAATCATGCTCCTTTAAGAATGAACATAGATTCTACCTTGGAATTGAATAAAAACCCCAACCATCCACGAGAGAGAATGTGAAAGGATGAATTGTAACAAGAATGGGAACCCACTCTTGTTGAATACAACTTCCAAGTTGTTCCAAATTTACCCTCTAACCCATGAATTTCTCTACCAAAGCCTTTCCTACCAAATCAAGTATTTGGTTTACACCCACATCTTCACCAACCACCAAGGAAACCCCGCTCCCCTGACTCTTCACCACCTTCCACCACTTCTTTCCCTTCACCTCCCCCACCTTTGTCTCTCCTTGAAGATGTTGTAATTCCAACTTCCCACCTATACAACCACTGTCTCCCACCTCCGAAGCCCTATTCATTATGTCAACCACCTCAGGAAACAAAAACTCTGAGTATAGAGAGTGCTTTGTAGATTCATAGATTACTCCTTCCAAGACCTTGAAGCTAGATGTATTTACTCTTAGCACAGTAGAAATTCCCTCTCCCAAAGAAATCCAATAATCATTCTCCAAAGGACGATCCAAATCCTAATGACAAACTTGCAAAAGGGCATCACATGTTGGAACCATAGTAACTCTCACCTGCAGTTAATTAAACCATTTACCCTAAGTTTAGATTATGCGCTATATTGTCCCCCTTTAACCCCCCAGGCCCTAGGTAACCTTTCCACCTACGTAGATATACTAGGGTAATTAGCAAAAATTTTATCTTCGGATAAGGAATTTTCAAAACAATCCACAACATAAATATCTTCCTCCATCCCTCAAATCCTAGCTCCTTCTCACCAATTGAATTTGATACCAATGAGAAATCATAAGCAGAAATGCATTTTTTTTCCCATTCCAACACTACAGAGTGATGCCCTAGTTCTGCAATGATGCCCTAGTTCTGCACCAATGGTTGCTTGCTTCAATCATAAAAATTAATTGGAACATTAAAGCAGCAAAAGTTTTTTCTTATTGGTCTCGGTCAGTGCTTCTCCACATTCCTCTCTCAATTCAATTTTAAAGGTTCTTTTGGGATGGTTTTTCTCAAAGCACCAAACACTCAAAACTAAACTCAACTTGTGTTTGAAGAAATAAAACATATGAAGCCTCAAGTGACATTCCTGCTGCAACTTTATAACATAATTGACAAACTTGTTGGAAGTAAGTGTTAACCTGATACCACCTATAGTGTATCTATCCCCAAAGGGGAAAGCAAGTGTAGCAATCCTTGAAGGGGTGACCAACTCTGTGTTGTGAGACTGTTATTCCTAGGGCCTTGTTGGATTTTGGAGGAAAATAAACATGAGAACAGTGGGATAAAACACCCAACCAGGTCACCACACACTCATCATTTGATTCAACCTTCACCTTCCAAATCAAATAGCGTCAAGTGCCATGGTTAAAATTTATATGAAAACCCTAAAAAAAATTATGGTACAAATTTCTATGAAAACCCTAAAAACATTATGGTAAATCCTCCCCACATGAACAGATATGGAAGGAGCTTCATAAAACCATTAAAATATTAGATTACTCTTATGAGTGTTACAAATCTGAACTAGTGCAAATTTTCAACTGTGAAATATAGTAATCATTCATGATCTCATCATTTTCTCTAACCATTGACTAACCAATATCACATACTCCAGAGAAAACCCACCTACATTGACATGGAATGGAAAATGCAACGTTGGGCCGAATCCACTGGTATTCTAGTGTGACAAAACAACAAGGAAACCTAATCCATCTGATCAAATGAAGCAAGGACATGGAAAGGATGCCATCATGGACACATAAGCCCGTCATATTCATCCTTCAAACACACCTCATCTCTTTTTATAGTTTATCGTTCACAGATACCTGCAGTCTAAGCTAAGAAAGAAAGGAAAGGATTGTTACAAGTTAAAAACTCTAGATTCCTACGGTCTTCGTCTGTGAAAACACACTTGCAGAAACCCTAGATTCCTATGGTCGTCATCCTTTAGATGCAAAAAACCCTAGATGTCTAGAAAAACCCTAGATGTTTGTGGTCTTCATCCTTTAGATGTAGAAAACCCTAGATGTCTACAGAAACCCTAGATACTTATGGTCTTCCGTCCTCGCATTCTTTTTTATGGACTTACAAGCACACATGCAAATATTTTCAACAATATTTGAATTTTGACCAATGACCAACAATTATTCTTCTAAACAAGTGTTCCATGGCAGCGTAGTCCCTGCCGGGTTGAATTGGGAATAAATGCACAGGGATGGGAAAAAGTAGAGGAGGCAGATGAAAACTACAGTGGAGATGTGCCAAGCAGCATGAAGCACAGGTGGTATCCATGCAGTAAATGGCACGTGGCATCTAGAATCCTATTTATTTTTTTAAAGTATATAATCTATTTTTCTATGTTGAAATTTTTTATCTATTTTGTCTCTATATGTGGCAAGACAAAAAATGTTATGACATTCATCATAGTTAAACATTTATGATGACATAAATATAAAAGGAGATAAAAAAACAATTTAATTTGAAATATATCAAAAAAGTTACATATTCCTGGAAATTTAAATGCATTTTTCATATAGACTGGGATTGGGGCTCCCGCGGACCATAAGAATAGTGGAAGATAAAATTTTATGAGGACATAAATATAAAAGGAGATTAAAAACAGTTTTATTTGAAATATATTAAAAAATAATATTGTTTGTTACATATTCTTGGATATTTAAATGTGTTTGTCATATAGACTAAGATTGGGGCTTCCGCAGACCATAAGAGAAATATGTACAAGAAATAGGACTGTAGAAAGAAGAAGTGGGTGATGGTAGAGTGTAATACCTGAAAAGAATAAATTGAAAGGTATCAGTCTTTGGCTAGACATTTCTATTTAAAAAAGTGGAATAACTGGGTTGATAAACAAAGGAGGATGTGATCAATATAGACTTACAATGATGGTACATATGACCCCTTTTTCTATTTTCTTGTTGATGCCTTTTCATTGATGTTGTCAACGGATACTGGAATCGCAGCAACTTCATGTTTCCTTTCGTTGACGACCTTCTTCAATTCCCTTTCGATCCATTCTTCAATGTAGCTTCTCATTGGGGCAATGTTGATCTCATTCTAGATTTTATGTCGAAAAGTTCCTTTTCTAATTCCCTGAAGTCGATAGAAAGATTACGCAGATCCTGATCAATTTCCTCATTCTTTACTGAATAGTCAACTAGCCAGTTGTCAACGTCATCTTGACCATATTCAAGGATGTTGTAAAACTTTTTCAAAGACAACACCTAAAAAATATCAACCTGTTTATTGAAGGCTTGCCTAGTTAAGGGTAAGGAGTTGACGATTTAGTTGGGGTCTTTGAAGTTGTTGGTCCTTCCACTTAAGTCTATTATGGTCAGCTTTATGAATAATTTTTCTTTCTTTGATATGGCTTGTTCAGATGACTAGACAATGAGATGCAGGTTCTTCACTTTTTCTTTCCAGCATGCATTTAATTGACCGATCCAGTTTTTGGATGGGAGATCTTGATTTCTTCTTCTTGTTTCTTTCATGTTGTTGACAATGGTGCCAAAAGGAAGGACTGTGTTTAAATAGAAATGTTCTTCATATTTTAAATCCATCGGCAAATGTTCGAGAAAATTATGTGCCCTCGTTCCAAAGGAAGTCATGGTTTCTGATGTTTCCCACGCCTCAGTAATCAGTTCCATTCTTTTCTTAATACTATTCTCCACATATCCTCTACACGATGTGAGGAGGCTGGAGGATTCATTTGACTTGGTTGTAGGGGTGGTAGGCATGGCTATTGCCAAAGGATTGGCAAGCAATGGCATAGGAATCAAATCTTCTTCCAATTCCTTAACATGGTCCTTCAGTCTGTCATTCTCGGCCTCAATGCCTCCAATGGAATCATCAATAGAATCTGTGGTCGCTATGTGAAGTCGACAGATTTTGGACAGCTACATTTTCGCAAGGTTAACCTCTGAATAAGATTTTCTTTTCTTATTTTTTACATCTTTTTTTTCAATAATTATTTTTTGGACCGGCTGTCAAAAACAACGCTCTAGAACAGAAAGGATTCATCTTTGTCAACAATTTTGGTATGAGATATGTGCATTGGATGAATATGATGGATCGTGTCTCTGGGATGATCAAGGTAGAGAAATACGCTATCCAGATCAAGCTCAAGTTCCATGTTCTCACTCTCAATTTCGGGCTCTTCCGCCTGTCCCACAATTTGTTTTCTCTTCTTGTCCATCGAAAGCTTGTGAGAACTATCAATTTTAGGGTGAGGAGGGTTGTTATCTCCTCCTTCATTTGAAGAATTGTGATTTTCTTTGTTATTGTGGTGGGCCATTGGAGAGATGCTATGGGATGTTGTACTTTTGGGAGTGTTATCCGTCTATTGAACACTCTTCTCACCGAGGCCTTTTCCATGTTGCTTGTACAATTCAGTGGTGCTTTGTAGTGTGTCTAGGTCGTCGGCATCAGAAGCAAGAGTTTTGTCGTCGGTGTCTTTGTTTTTGGTCAAGTGTTTTTTGAAAAACGATTTGTCGAAGCCAAGTGTTTGTAAATGTTGTAAAAAACAATTATTGGGGTCGAACCCTCTTAGGATTTCAACATATCTTAGGTTCAAGTTACTGAAATGGGCTGCGAATTCGTCAATTTTTTGACATTCCTCAACACGAAGTCCCTAACTATCCAAGGCAAAGGAATGAACTGTTTTTTTCTCTTCTCTTGGAATAGATGCAACTAGTAGTTGTATTGCCTTGCTACTTCTATAACAAACATTATGTCTGTAATGTGACATGGAAGGAGAGCGAATTTTTCCCTAGAGCCAAAAATCCTTATCACAGTGTAATTATCCATATGTTCAAGTGCTCCCTTCCTGTCCAAAAACATGGTTGCCTAGTTAGATATGCGGGGAGCATCTTCTCCTAACAACAAAACTTTGAAAACAGACACAAAGCCATTAAAAACCTCATAAAAACAGTGGGAGGCCTTGTGCTTCCACAAGGCCTGGTACCAAAATGTTACTGGGTCTAATTCTCAGTTTACCTTCTTGGATAGAGACAGTTTTGGAAACTGACAGCACTGTGTTATCACAAAAACTAAGTAGGATGACATATAAAATTTATTCTCCTTTTTGAAGCTTGACAATTGGGAACAGATTTCATGGGAAATTAGCTTGCCCCAATCAAAAATGTCTTGTTCCTTGACTGTGAAAGACAAAATATAAAGAGCCATCTGGGAAATAGTTGTTGTGGACTCCTGTCCTATTATTCTTGTAAACAATCAGACAATTTCCTGGAATGGATTTCTAAATGAACCAACCTGCGAGCTTGTGATATCTTCAGGAACTACCATCGGCTCTTCCAAGAACTCGAGCAAGAGGTCTAACCCGTTAATATGATTTCTTAGGAATTTCTTAGAATCTTCTCTTTTGAATGTCAATGTTGGCTTCGACAATCTTAACATCTGGCAGAAGACCTAAGGTGACAAAGAAATAGAAGAGCGGTCTCGCAGTGGAATAATTCTTTGGTCTGAAATAAATTTATCGACGCATTAAGAGATCATCTCCTTACATTCAAAAACTTTAGGGACAGCCTGCATGAGCAATCCCAAATGTCCAAATTACTTTTTTTTGGGCGGCAGGGGATGAGTAATAAGAATATGCCTTGGACCACTGGAAATTCTGGTCCTTGCACTCGAAGATGTTCACTGTATCTCCAAAAAATTGCTATCGAGTTGATGCCATATGTTTATGAGAACGTTTGTTTTCTCCAAACGATGGTTGAAATGAACAGTTAGAGGCGATAATATAACTCTCTGCAAATGTTGGCTCAATGCTTATGAATGGGATAGCTCCTCGAGCCTTTCGCTCATTAATGACAATCTCTATGGGTGTTGCATGATGAGTTGTTAGTAGTAATGCTTACTTATTGCATATTTAGAAGTGTGAAGGTGGCGGGTACGGTGAAGACCAATTAAGGATAGGACGTTTCATGAACGTGCCAACACGATGACGTGTGAACAACATTTCATGATTTTGAAATCAACACTTGGAAGGGATAATATAACCCTCCACAAATATTGGTTTAATGTGTATTAATATGATATATCCTCGAGCCTTTTTCTCATCAATGACAATCTATATGGTTTCTGCATGATGAGTTGTTAGAATTAAAGGCCACTAATTGCATATTTAGAAACAAGCTATATATATATATATATATATATATATATATATATATATATATATATATATATATATATATATATATATATATATATATATATATATATATATATATATTATAGACAAGTGTGAAGGTGACGGAGACAAGGAAGAGAAAGGAAGGAATGGCAAGTTCTAAAAAGCGGTCGGACGGGATTCAAAATAGGGTTATGGGGGATACTCAGGAAAGGTGAGTGTCCGACGGTCAAATTTTATGTATCAGAATTTTTTACTGCAAAACGTGTAAAATGGAAGAGAGCATGATGGGGCAGTTCAGCGGTCAGTTTGTATATTTGTGGAATTCTGGGAAAGTGGCTAAGTATTGAATAGGGAAATGGTCGATCGAACTCATTTTCGGAATTGAGGATTCATATTTAGTGAAGGGACCAACCCGACGATGCACAAATGACATTCCATGATGTTTTAAATTAACACTCAAAAGGGATAATATAACCATCCAGAAATTTTGGTTTTATGCATATTAATGGGAAATCTCCTCAAATCATGGTTTAGAATTAACGCTTTCTAATTGCATACTTAGAAATAAGGTCTTATATATACTTGCTAATTGCTAATTGCAAAGGGCATGGGCACATGAAACATCGATTAGGAATCATATATTTCTTGAACCTGCCAACCCAATGATCCACGAAAGGAATTCGAAGAAATGGAAAAGTATGGAAAGCAGACAGACATGCTTCAAAATGGGGTGACAATAGTTCCATAGGAGACGTGAGGACCCGATGTTCAAATTGTATGTCTCAGAAGTTTTCAGTGTAAAATTTGTACCGTGGAAGAGGGCATGATAGGTAGACTGTAATATGGAAGACAGTATGATGTGAGTCTGGTTGTAAATTTATATATCACAGAAGTCAGGGTATTGTTTGCAAGTCATGGAACAATAGAAGTGCAATCTAGAGCCCGCCTACCCGAGAAGCCATGATCGGAGAAGTGGTTGGGTATGGAATGGGGAAGCGGTCAGTTGGAGTCGCAATATAAAAGCACAAGTGCAAATGTGAACCCTCGAGTCTGCCAAAATACACAGCTAGACATTTTTGGAAAAATGACTAACTGACGAGAAAGATGAAGTACAGGGAAAAGAGAAACAGGAATTTGGTTAAGTATAGAAGACGAAAAAGAAGGGCTAATATATTCACATATGCAATAAATATCCCATTTCTTGGCAAGTTATTTTATGCATGTTTCTGGAGAAGTTATATACTTATTGTATATACCTGGAAAGAAGTGCGAAGGTGGTGGGCACAGAAAACAACGACCAGGAATTGGAAATTGTTTGAACCTGCCAACCCGACGATCCCCAAAAGAGATTGCAAGAAATGGTCATGGAAAGTGGGCGGACGGGCTTCAAAATAGGCTAACAAGGTTTCTCGAGGAGACGTGAGGCCCCGACGGTCAAATTGTATTGATCGGAACTTTTGAGTGCATACTGTGTAACACAGAAGAGGGGTTGATGTAGGAGTCTCGAAGTCAATTTGTATATCGTAAAAGTCGGGGGGTTGTTTGCAAGTCAAGGAACACTGGAAGTGAACTCCGCCTGTCTGGGAATCTGCAAGCGAAAAAGTTGGGTAAGTATGGAATTGGAGGCGCGAAAGAGATTTCAATAAATGGTGAAATATGGAAAGCGGACGAATGGGCTTCAAAACGGGGTGACAATGGTTCCCCAAGAGACATGAGGACTCGAAGGTCAAATTGCAGGTCTCAGAACTTTCGTGTGAAAACTATGTATCACAGAAGAGGGTATGATGTGGGAGTGTGGTAGTAAATTTGTATATCGTGGAGGTTCGGGTGTTGTTTGTAGGCCACGGAACAATGGAAGTGCAATATAGAACCCACCTACCTGGGAATCTGTGATCTGAAAAGTGCTTAGGCATCAATTGGCTAGTGGTTGGTCGAAGTTGCAATATAAAAGCATGAGCACAAATGTGAACTCGTGAGTCGACCAATGTGCGCATTGGGACATTTTCGGAAAAAACAACTAAGTAACGAGAAAGAGAGAGTAGATGGAAAAAATAAACAGGAATTTGGTCAAGTATAGAAGAGGAAAAAGAAGGTCCAATATATTCAAATATGCAATAGATATTCCATTTCCTGGAAAGATTTTTTTTGTATGTTTCTGGAGAAGTTGTATACATGTTGCATATACTTGGAAAGAAATATGAAGGTAGAGGGCACAGGAAACAACAACTAGAAATTTGAAATTTTATGAACCCACGAACTCGACGATCAGCAAAAGAGATGTCAAGAAATGGTCAAGTGTGGAAAGCGATCGGACAGGCTTCAAAATAGGGTGACAAGGGTTCTCGAGGAGACGTATGGCCCCAACTGTAAAATTGTGTATATCAGAACATATCAGTGAAAAATGTGTAACACGGAAGAGGGGATGATGTGGGAGTCCAGAACTAAATCTGCATATCGCAGAATTCACAGTGTTGTTTGCAGGTCACAGAACAATGGAAAGTGAAAAACCATCATTTTCTAGTAATTGTCAGCAATTGATTTGTTGAAGATTAAATTTTATTGCAACATGTGGGAATAAGTGTGTTCTTGATACATTCTTCCATGATTGTAACATATTAACTTAAGTATTAAACTTCTTGCATAATGGGTTGTTAGCATTAAAGCTTAATAATTGCATGTCTAGAAACAAGAATGATGATCTTGTTGCAACATTGTGATTTGGTATTGCTATGCTCTATTTGCATTACGAATAGAATTGAACGTTGGTTTGAAACTGTCTGAAATTCATTTTTGTTTCCATAAAATCCTAATGGATCGACACAGTGCATTGTCATGTAATTATTAAATGCTCCATTTTAGAACAAATTACTTAAGCAAATACAATATCGAAGAACTGCGAGACTATCAGACCATGCCAATGAGAAGAGGTGTTAAATCCAGAAAAGAAGCAGCAACCAAGAATCCAAGGCAAATTTTTTAATAGTAAATCCATTAAAAAAAAAGAATACTAAGCACTATATATCTATCCTTAGAAATTGGATCGAGTTCTTTGGACCAAAACATTTAACATGTTTTCCATAAACACAGGCACAGGATCTTCAACATGCAGGAGCCATCTAGATTTTCTTCAACATGCATACAAAACTGATTACCATGTTTTTTTTTAGGAAATCCTTGTAGTCTTCTCCTTGGTGGATCAATGTTCGATGCCCGATCTCAATATTTTGTGGAAGACCTGAGATGACAAAGAAATAGGAGAGTGAGTCTACAGTGAAATAAATCATTGGCTTGAATTAGATGAACAACAGTCATGTGGTAAACTTGATATTTCTCACAAGCTTCCTGTGAGGAAGAAGACGAAAAACATTGCAGGGAAAATAGAATAGCCTAAAACTGAAACTTCAGGGACACAGGTTGCACCAACAATTCCAGATGCTCAAATTAGTCCATTCTAGGCGGAAGGAGATGACTAGTAGGAATATTCCTTGCACCAATGGGAGTTCTGGTCCTCATTCCCTAAGACGTTAATTTTATATTCAAAGAACAAGACAATGGTCACTCAATTGAATAGATTTTTGGCTTGAAATATATCTCTGGGAGCATCAACAAATGATTTCCTTACAGTCAAATACTTATGCCCAGAACAAACTAATTTGGACCTCTAGAATTCCTACTTTCGAGCTGCAAAGAGGCTATTGCATTCAGCATCGGTTTCTTTTCTGAAACCCCTTCTTTTGGTGTTGTCAGGAACGTCATCGTCGAGCCAAGAAGTGTCGCCCGTTATGGTTGATTTCAATTTGGTCACGGGAGTGGGAATAGTCTCTGCATTTCCATCATCCATTATCGTATCATCGTTCATCAGATCATCTTCTTCCAGCTCGAAATCCATCACATCAACCTCTACGCTAGCCATCAATGTAGGCAGGTAGGTTGTCTGAGCAAGCAGGGCTTCCTTGGAATTCTTTGGCTTGAAATATATCTCTCAGTGCACCAAGGGACCATCTCCTTTTTTTCTCCTGGGCGAAGGGAGATGAGTAGTAAGAATATTCCATGGAATACTGGAACCTCTAGCCATCATGTTCGAAGGTGTTTACTATATCTAGACAGAACTGTTGTGGAACTGCTACCATAAGTTAACGAGAATTTTTTTTTGCTCCAGATGATGTTTGAAATGAAAATTAGAGAGGGATAATATAACCCTCAAAAAATCTTACTTTAATGCATATCAATGGAAGATCTCCTCAATCCTTTCGTTGATCAATGACAATCTCCAAGGTTCATGCGTAATAAGTTGTTACCATTAAAGTTTACTAATTGAATATTTAGAAAAAAGTGTGAAGGTGGCGGTGACGGAGAAGAGCGATTAAGAATTAGAGATTTCTTAAAGGCGCCAACTGACCAATGCATGAAAGACATTGCATCATGTTTGAAATGAATACTTGGAAAGGATAACACTCTTCTCTGCAAATCTTGGTTTAATTTGTATTATTGACAAATATTCTCCGGCCTTCCGGACATTATTGACAAATATTCTCCGGCCTTCCGGACATTAATGACAATATTAACGGTTCCTGCATGATGAACTACTAGCATTAAAGCTTAATAATTGCATATCTAGAAATAAGTACAAAGGTAGCAGGGTGGCAAAGAGCGACTACGCATTGTACATTTTGCCCACCCACCAACCCACAAAACAGATTCCAAGAAATGGCCAAGTATGGAAAGCAGTCGAGCGAGTTTCAAAAATAGGGTCAAAAGATATACCCAGGAGACGTGAGGGGCTGATGGTCAAATTGTATGTCACAATGACAGATTTCGGCCATCAATTTGTATATCACAGAATTTTGGGTGTTGTTTTTACATAGCGGAACAGTGGAAGGGCAATGTTGAGCAAGCCTGGCTAGGAACCGACGATGGTAATAGTGGACAGGTATGCAATGGACAAGCGATTGGTCGGACTCGTGATATAAAAGCATTAGACATACTCGAAACAGGAAATATTGACGGGCTTGAAAACAGGGCCACAAGCTCTACTTAGGAGACATGAGGGCCCGATGGTCAAATTGTATCTACCCCAACTATTGAATGCAAAATTCATAACACGGAACAAGAGACGATGACGAATTTCAAGGGTTAATTTGTATATTGCAAAACTTCGGGTGTTGTATATAAAAGCAAGCGACATTCAGAAAAAGGACCAAGTAAATAGAAATCGAAAGAAAATGAGATAAAGGGGAATTTTTTTGCTAATTTATAGATCGCAGAAGTTCAGGTGTTGTTTGCAGGTGGCGGAACAATGGAAACACAATGTTGAACCCACCTATCCGGGAACCCGTGATTCAAAAAGTGTGTTCAATATTAAACAGGGAAGCGGTCAGTTGGGGTGGTGATATAAGAGTAACAATGGAAATATGAAGACGTGAATCCGCCAACTCCCGCACCTAGACATTTTCCGAAAAATGAGTAAGTAACCAGAAATGGAAAGCAGAGGGCAAAAAGAAAGGGGATGGCAATTTTCCGAAGCGGGAATTGGTGTAAGAAAGCCCCATTGATGGTTTTAACAGTAACTATGAAGTGCATTAAACATGTGAACAGGTTCTTCAATGAAGGAATAGATACAACGAGCCATGCTTATCATTTCCAGGATCTGTTTGTATAAGAGAAGCTTCGAAAGGCTACAAGAAAATCAATTTTGGGATGTTTAAGTAAATTTATTGTACCGTTAGCTTCACTGAAAGTATAAAAATGATGAATTTTAATTTTAATGTCCTCTCGTTGATATGATAGTTCTATTGGACTTCACATAGTATATACTCTTTTATTTCAAATTATTCCAGGAGATCAATTTTACTAAGTTCATCGATCAAGGAAAAGTGTTAAAAATGAGATAATGGGGAATTTGTTTGCTAATTCGTAGATCGCGGAAGTCCGGGTGTTGTTTGTAGGTGGCAGAACAATGGAAACGCAATGTTGAACCCGCTTATCCGAGAACCCACGATCCAAAAAGTTTGTTCAATATGAAATGGGGAAGCAGTTGGTCAGGCTGGTGATATAAAAGTAAGTGGAAATCTAAAGACGTGAATCTGCCAACTCTCGCACCTAGACATTTTCAAAAAAAATGAGTAAGTAACCAGAAATGGAAAGCAGAGGGCAAAAAGAAAGGGGATGGCAATTTTCGGAAGCAGGAATTGGTGTAAGAAATCCTCATTGATGGTCTTAATAGTAACTATGAAGTGCATTAAACATGTGAACATGTTCTTCAATCATGGAATAGATACAGTGAGCGATGCTTATAGTTTCTAGGATCTGTTTGTATAAGAGAAGCGTCTAAAAGCTACAAGAAAATCAATTTTGGGATGTGTAAGTAAAGTTATTGTACTGTGAGCTTCACCACAAGTATAACAACGATGAATTTGAATTTTAATGTCCTCTCATTGATATGATAGTTCATTGGACTTCGCATAGTATATATTCTTTTATTTCAAATTATTCCAGGAGATTAATTTTACTAAGTTCATCGATCAAGGAAAAGTGTTAAAAACGAGATAAAGGGGAATTTGTTTGCTAATTTGTAGATCGCAGAAATTTGAGTGTTGTTTGCAGGCGGCGGAACAATGGAAACACAATGTTGAACCCGCCTATTCGGGAACCTGCGATCCAAAAAGTTTGTTCAATATGAAATGGGGAAGCAGTCGGTCGGGCTGGTGATATAAAAGTAAGTGGAAATCTGAAGATGTGAATCTGCCAACTCCTGCACCGAGACATTTTTCGAAAAATGAGTAAGTAACTAGAAAGGGAAATCTGAGGGAAAAAAGAAAGGGGATGGAAATTTTGGAAGCGGGAATTGGTGTAAGAAAGCCCCATTGATGGTCTTATCAGTAACTATGAGGTGCATTAAACATGTGAACAGGTTCTTCAATCAAGGAATAAATACAGCGAGCCATGCTTATAGTTTCTAGGATCTACTTGTATAAGAGAAGCATCGAAAAGCTACAAGAAAAACAATTTTGGGATGTCTAAGTAAAGTTATTGTATTGTCAGCTTCACCGCAAGTGTAACAACGACGAATTTGAATTTTAATGTCCTCTCGTTGATATGATAGTTCCATTGGACTTCACATAATATATATTCTTTTATTTCAAATTATTCCAGGAGATTAATTTTGCTAAGTTCATCGATCAAGGAAAAGTGCTAAAACGAGCCACATACTACATTTGTGTCACATAGCTTATATTAAAGGGAAAATCATGTCCTCTATAGTATTTAAGATCATAGAAAAACTGTGAAGATCCTGAATGTATTATTAATTTTCCAGAACGAAGAATACAACCAAGAACCAAGTAAACACCAAATGTATTGAAAGTTGAGGCAGAAGGCAACGCATGAACACATAAGGTGTCAAGAAAGATCCCACAAGGTTCCATAGAGAAGTAAGCATCGAACTTTTCATCAAAAAAAATGATATATAAAAAAAACACATCGTGGCATTGGTTTTCTCTTACATCTGGTATATGTTCTCAAGAGAAAATAACCAGGACCATGGGATATGAACAAAAGTCTGTCAAACACAAGACAGCACAAAACCAGTTGAGCTTCGCCATTGTACGTTAGCTATAACCAGACCTCAAAATGGCGAACAAGAAAGTTGTTGATTACTATTTTACCATTAAGCAAGATCACTATGGACATTTTCTTTTGATAGTGCCATGGTCTATTACTACCATTTTTAACAATGCCAAATTTCCAATATTGTTGGAAATTCCTGATGATTCTACCCAGAGGAGCAAGCCATTTCGACGGTTCAAAGGATGGGCTCGAGTTATTTATAGTTGGATACTTTTTATGGGGTTTTCTCTCATGCTTCCCATTTCTAGACTAAACAATCATATGCACGTGTACATCACCAACAACCGCACCTGCCTATATGAATTCCAATGCCTGAATTCCCCAATCTCTATAGCGAGATTTGAAAATCTGAAGCTCATGTTTCAATCCATGTTGAGTCCTTTTTTTTGAAATTAGGGCATCGAGAAAATGCAGATACCACACCATAAATGTATAGTTGGAGACCCGTTTTTTTTATTCGGGCACCCAAAAAAAATGCAGAAATCCTGCCATGGCTATATAGTTGGAAGACAATTTTCCAATTTGGGAACCCAAAAAACGTGCAGAGTCCTCCATCAAAGCCACAACCAGCCACCATTTTTATTTTTTTTGGCACACCGCAACAAATATGCAAAATTCTTACTGGGAGATGCAAAAAAACATCAAAATAACAACATCGATTGCATTTATAATTAGATTCTCCTGTTGTTTCAAGTGCACAAGAAGAGACAAAATATTTGGAAAGAGAATTTTACAACTATAGCTGTAAACTCCGAAGAACTCGAGTCCGACAAACATTCATCTGGGTGTTGCAGAAAAATTATAGACACACATGAGATATTTTCGTTTCCTGCCAAAGCTTGATATGTTTTTTTTTTAACTTTTTTCCCAGCTGATATGCAACATTGCATTGTCCTCATTTAAGGTAAATTTTCTATGTATCTGAAAGTCGCACAGCATGTAGACATTGTTTGCCTTTTTTCTGTAGGTATGCTTCATATGAAAATTCTGCTAGGTCAGGAAGCACATATTGTAACAGAGGTTGTTTAATTGTATAATGCATGATTGTGTTTCCCACGGTTCGGATGGCAGCACTGAGGCAATGTCTATATATGTATGGACATTTTTACTACATCGCAGACACTCAATCATATCATCACTTATGAAAGAAGAAGCAGAAGCAGGAGAGTTGCATTTCACACATACATGCTCAAAGGGCATCGAGTATGCATTCGCTGCAACCAAAACACCTTCAACCTGGAAATGTGAGCATAGTAGTTAATACATTGAACAATATAATATACAACTGCACCCAAAAAAAAAATGCAAAAATTTGGTGAAGGCTATTTGTATGAGAAAAGTGAGGATGAATCTGTATGATCTGAAAATAGAAAGCTGACTTGTTATGTTATGCAAGCACCCTCTACTTCATGAAAATAAACTTTACAGGACCTTGCTTCATGTGTATAAATATGCAAGATAAACTTATGTGTTAAATTCATGTATCTTCTTGTAAATGCTTATGTGTGAGTATATGTTCTTTTAAATGGTTAAATATGTACTTTCAATAAATACACAGCAACACAACTTGCAGCAAATAAACCATCAAACTCAGAACAATCACAACATGATAAAGGAGTTCACCCCCCTCCGGGCTACATCTCCTTGAGCCTCCATCAATGGACTTGGCTCTCTGGGATTAATTTGTCAAAAGTTATTTTACAAGATGCTGCTCAACTCCAATGGAAAAATATACTGTACCATTGAGATCATAACACATAAAAACCCCAAAAATGACTAATTGAACTCTGAAAACGGATCATGGCTCATACGGGCATGACCTCTTTTACATGTGGCCATAAGCTTCCTTGAGCTTCTCTTTGGAAAAAAACACTTGTAAAAGTCCTCAACAGCCTCTGAAACCTGTCCCAATGTGTTCAGAGCATATCAATTAGCCAAAAATGATTATTCAATCACAGAAAACAAACATAGGCTCACCAAACCATGTCCTCCATCAATGAGGACTTCAAGCTCCCTAGAGCTCGCTGAAACTTAAATGGTGAAAAAAATGCAGAATAAGTCTTCAAATGGCCTTGATAACAGTTCCAATGGATCCAGGATGTCCAAAAACCCCTAGTTGGGCTTTTACGGCACCTCAATCGGCCAAAAGATGAAGAAGTTAGGCCTCCTCCATTTTCCTCCTTCAAGCTTGCTGTCACTGGTTCGCCAAAATGCACCCTTCTCCATTGAACCTAGCACACACGCTTATTTAAGCGTAAAAACCTGGAAGCGGGTGCAACCGTGCCAACGGTGAAAACCGTAGAATGGTTAGGGCGCCTCCAGCCCCTAACCATCGAGCATCTGGGCACATGGGCCATATGACCTCGGGCTATGGCAAAAAGTGTTAACCGTTTTTAAAAACCGTTTACTCTCGCGCTCCCGGTTGGTCACATGAAACGACATAAAATCATGCCTTACAATACAATTCTCGTGCACGCATATATTGGACAAGGGTCATATGGTTGACATAGAAAACCGCGGGCTAGGGCTAAGCCCCGGCCCGACCCCCCGCACAATACACAAATATATAAACATATATATATTAATACCCATATATATGTTAACTAACATATAATGGCGCATTGGTCCGTCGGTCTTTGCGAAGGCGTAAGGTGGAGGGGAGGTCCGAGGGTCGAACCCCGCGGACTGCATTATAATTTTACAAACCAAAAACCAAATAAAGGGGTGCCACGTGGCAGCCCATGACTGGGCCACGTGGCACCACACCATTTGTCGAAAATGATGCCACGTGTCACAACACGATTCACCCAGATGTCAGCCAATCCAAAACTGCCATGTCATCGTACAGCTGCCACGTCAGTGTACGGTCATGCCATGTCAGCATCTGTATGGACTGTACGGACTGCCCAGTCAGTGTCCTTTTTTTTACTTGTTTGGTGATTCGAACAGATCGCCATATCTCTCGCTCCTGACGTCCGTTTGAGACGAAACAAGTTGTGTTGGATTCGTGATGACGAGGGCTACGCTCACGTTCGTTTTGAGGCAATTCTGAGAATGTTGATTTTTGAGGTAAAATTTGACCCCTGGTCCAGATTTTGATCACTGTAGATGTATACGCACAATAGTTGTAGAGCTAGTTAGTTTCTTGAGAGCCTGTACTATGTGTGCTTGCAATTTTGTGACAAATGTTGCTTGGGTTGTGTGAAAGATCATTTCTTTAACATCTATTTTCTTTGTTATATTTTTGAAGAGCATAAGTGGAAATTTCTCTTTATGCAATTGTTGTTCCATTGACGAAAACAAATTTGAATAGGTATTGAACAATTGCAGCTGCAACATGGAATAGTGCAATATTTGTGTAACTTAACCGAGATACATGGACTTGCGAAATTAAAGGACAAAACTGGATATGGAGAACGGTACCATTTCCTTGTCATTGTCTGACTCTCCATCTTTTTATAGAGAATGTGTTGCGAGCCAAGTTTTCTCGTGAGTGTGATAGATGCGCCAATGTTTCTGATTGGGTAAATGTCATTTCTCTGTGCAAGTTGGTTGATAGTTGCGTCCGGGACAAAACGATATTCAAAACAAATAGCGGGAATTTTTTCCACGATACTTGTTTCGTTGAGTGATATAATCCGATCACAATCACCACAGTCATATACTGTTTTGGGCAATATATTAAAATTTGTAATGGATATCCCATTACCTGGAAATATCTTTTATGCGTGTGTCTGAACAAGTTGTGTAGGAATAATCAGTGTGACTATCACCAAGGCCTCCTTGTTTGTCATGTCAGCACGCATAATGGATCTAGTTTTGTTTTCCTTGTCCAAGTAGGTGCTATAGATGACCATTATGTCCCCGATGAACACTTGTCCAGTTCAACGGCTGTTCAATCCCTCTATTGATAGTATTTTGGGTGTTACAAGTTTAGACCTGGTGACAATTTTTTAATAGGAAAAGTAATGTGAATGGTAGTGTACATTATATTTTTGTTTTCTTTTTTTCCTAGCGTAAATGTACAAGTAGACGCATAGCTTGGATGAAATATGGAGCCAAATTTTTGCAACCAGACCTCTTAGTCTGCAGAACCTACGCTATGTTCGGCGTCTCACTTGCACTTATTGATACTTCTTATGAAATACAAAGTATGTGTTGCAGATGACATCATCACATTCACCATGACATAGATGAATAAATAGCTGAGGATATTTGTTTGGTAAACATACGAGGAACATAATGTATGCATCTTTACCTTTGGCCTTGTCGGTCTGCTGATGTTTGGGATGAGTGACTGCTCATGGCCATGTCACTAGTCCAACTTTTTCTAATGCAAGCATGTGTAGATGAACATCAGAAGGACTAAACAAGCATATGCATTGTATATTGTCCATAATTGTTCTTAGTGTCACATGCAGGGTCGAAGGAGATGGAATACAAAATATGGTGTCAAGGGATACTCAGGAAACATGAGGACCCGAGGGTCAAATTGTATGCCTTGTATTTTTTGACTGAAAAAATGTGTAACAGTAAATAGGGTGTGATGGCGGGGCATGACAGCCAATCTGTATATCGCGGAACCTCTGAAGCCAGAGGCGCAATCTTGAACCCGCCAACCCGGCACCCACGATCGACAAAGTGGGTAAGTATGGAATAAGGTAGAAGCATGACCATAAATGTGAACCCGTGAGTCCACCAACCTATGCACCAAAGCATTTTCAAAAAGACGACTAAGCAGAGCAATCTGAAAGCAAGAGGGATAATAGAAAATGGAAAAATTAGAAATGGGGAGGGCACAAAGGCCCATTGTTTCCAAATCATCATTTTCTAGTCCAATATTATATGCCCCCACTTGTTTTGTATGTTCAATTTACCAGCACAGTTGGTATACATTTTCGAATATTGTACCACAGACCCCTCTGTTGTTGCATATAAGAATTCATCTTCCTATCCAACCAATCTTTTTATTACAAGGTAGCAACATTGAACATACAGTGGACATGAAGGCAAGTTAGTATGCAGAAAGACATGTAAAAGAAAGAAATGCAGTTTTATTTATTTCAATGTAGCAGCAAAGAGAATATGATTCACATGAGAATAAGCAGAAATATATGTAGTATATACATATAGTAAAAAAGGTGCAAAGCAGTAGAACAAATACACATACAATAAATGAAATACTAAACACTGGAATATGAAATAAGAGTACATGTATGCACCTCTATAACTCTTCCTCTACATTCACGCCAATGAGTCCATTGTCCTCTCCAGCCACTCTATTTGTTTAAATGTAGCAATGCAGAAAATATACAATGGACATGAAGGAAGTTAGTATGCAAGAAGACATGTAATGAAGATAAGTTATTATGTAGGAAGGTACACAATATCTACATACAATAAACTAGGTGAACACATGTACAAACAATAAATGAAATACAAAACAACGGAATATGAAATAACAGTACAAGCATGTACCTTTGTATCTCCTCTTCCACCGTTGTAGTTAAGACTCCTTCGTTTTCTCCAACTATTCTGCTTATTTGAATGTGGGAATGCACAAAATACAATGAACATGAATGGAAGTTGGTATGTAGCGGAGAACAAGTAATATGTACATATAGTAAATGAGAATCAACGAATAGAATAAAAGATAGTTAGAAACATGAACCTTTTCTTTTCTCCATCCATGGTTGTAAATATGTAAAGTTTTTCCCTGCCCAAAACATATTACAAGCCACAAAATATTAAGAAATTGCATGGCCATAGCTAAATGATTTTGGTTTTCTGTGGCATAGTATCCAGATATGCTTCCAGACATGGAAATATAATTTTGCAGTAACTTTGGTGTACATATCATATCTCAAATACAAGACAAATTGTATCATGGTCACACCAGTATGTGTAGAGGATAAATAAGTTGTATTGTGATATGGGCACATTTCACCATATATGGTTAATAAGTGTGTTTTGCACATGTTTTATTTTAACAAAAAAACAACGGATATTTCAATTGCACATGTAGTTGTCCAATTATTTCTTATGCCACTATTTTGTATCATGGCAACACTAAAGTATCAACAAAATTTTACAGTAGAACAGGCGGGCACAGAATAGGTTCCAAATCTCGACTTCGCCAGACACGACAAACAACACAACCGCAGGTCCACTCACGGGTGCAGGATCTGAACACCGCAAAGCACCCATAAAANAAAAAAAAAAAAAAAAAAAAAAAAAAACTCCAATTGTCGATGCAAGACTGCAAAACTGAAGCAAACAAAATAAAACAACAAGCATCAAACCAGCGAGAAAGCACGAAGAGGCCTAACTACAGCCCCAGGGCCCCAAACTCGTAAACTTGAGCCAAACAAAAACAACCAACAACCAATGAACCAATGAACAAGCAACAACCATCGAACCAGTAAACAACATATGTATGTCCAACGATTACCAAACTGCAGCCGAAGCACAAAAGGAACCGGAAACATATGACGAGCATGCTAGAACAAATAAGAAAACATTCTTACTTGAAAACTGCAAACACTTAACAACAAAGAAGGAATAGAAAATGAAATTATGGCATGGAAACTTACTCTGAAAAGATGAATGGCAGAAGCACAGGTCGAATTGTGGGTGCAGCACTTGGACCCCGCAAAGTAAAAAAAAAAAACAGATCCAACTATGAATGCAGGACCCCAACCTTGCAAAATTGAACCAAACAACAACCAGCATCAACTGACGAACCAACGAAGAAGAATCACCCACCGAACCAGCAAATAATGTATGTAGCTTCAATGATGATGAAATTGCATTCCAAACCTAGAAGAAGTATGAAACATACAATGCTTATTCAATTGGCGATGGACAACAATATTGTCCAAATTCACTGCAACATTGTATGGAAATTTTCGAGGAAAAATGCACTCCGAGAAGCCTATTTAGGTAAACATTTAAGGTTGTCAGGTTGTCTAAGGGCCTCACGGTATGCAAACATTTAAGTTGTCAAGCCTGTTTCAGGACCTCGCGCCATGTAAACATTTAAGCCGACATGCCTATTCAAGCACCTCAAAAAAAGTGTCAATGATCTAAACCTTTGGTATGCCAACATTTCAATACAAATACAAAGGACTAATAATAATAGGAAAAATACATTAATAAAAAACAACATCCATGCTCAGAACTTTCGGTTTGTAAAAAATTTCAGTAAAAATGTAATACAAAATAAAAAGGAGCGTCTAAGCTCAAAACTTTGGATATCTACACATTTACAACATTGGGAACAGTGAAGCTGGCAATAAGACCTCGAATATATTCTCTAATGAGACGATGACATATAAGTTTATATATATATATATATATATATATATATATATATATATATATATATATATATATATATATATATATATATATATATATATATATATATATATATATATATATATATATNTTTTACTTCTATAGTATGAACAATATAGATGATGTGAAAATTTATAGTCAAAGGACAGATTAATATGAAGTCAATGAATTATCGATCACTATAGTCCCTTTCTACCTTCGGTAGGGACTAATAACTATTACGCTTTCTTGTCAAATATAAAAACTATGTCATTAAATCTCTAAAATTTATTTCTAAGTTAGTTTTAAGAGGAATGATTTTTTGCTTAGTAGGGACATTTTCTCCAACTAGATTCATTCTTTATATGGTGCTTAGGAATCTCTTGAATTCTTTGTCCCGTCTTGGTTTTGTATTCATATATATACCTGGATCAATGCCCATATCTTTGTATGCATGAATATGTGAAGCAACATGGAGTCATGTGATTTCATAAATTCATTTATACACTCAATCTGATTACTCTAATGAAAGTTTTTCAAATTGGTAAGTGTGGTTAATCTACTATTATCACCATAAGTGGGTCTCCCTATAGGTTGCTCCCTAAAGAATTCGGTGGTTCTCCCTCCTTTGGGGTGGTTCCCGATGTGGTGTTCTATAGTTCGGATATGGATGGATCTTGTTTTCACTATTATCACCATAAGGTATTTATTTCATCCACCTAGCAAATTATAGTGGATAAGATAGCCATTTCATCCACCTAGCAAATTGTAGTGGATAAGATAGCCATTTCATCCACCTAGCAAATTGTAGTGGATAAGATAGCCATTTCATCCACCTAACAAATTGTAGTGGTATTCAAAACTAGTAAACTTTTGTGGTTAACTTGTAACTACAATAGATATATTTCATTTACATACAATTTAACAACTTGTATTCCTCTAATACAATTTTCACTTTAGAAAAACAATTTCAATAATACCCAAAAGTGAATATAAGTTTAATGATGATTAGGGGTAAAGTTGTTATATTTCCTTGCCAAACAATTGCTTCTACTTCTTTTTGCACTCTCCATCTAATGACCCAAGCATTTTGTTCCATCCCCACATTTGTTATTCATTTATTTCACTTAGTAGACTTATCATTACAATAAATTTAGACCTCCAAGGAGCATTGTTACTTCGGTTGTTCCCAAGCATTTTGTTCCATCCCTACATTTGTTATTCATTTATTTCACTTACTAGACTTATAATTACAATAAATTAAGACCTCCAAGGAGCATTGTTACTTCGGTTGTTCGTAAAACTTAATAAAATTCGATATCTTCTAGGTGCATTTCTATATAATAGAAATGTTTTATCCATTATTCTCTTTGGTCTCTTAGAAGTCCTCGAACCCTAAAATCTGATTTTAAATCTAGGTAATTATTTGGGATTGTCTTCCATAAACCGTTTGAGCTTAAATGTCATTGGAATTGTTGATTTATGTTCCAAATCCATATTATATTATGTTGGTGTGTATGGTATTGTCATGTCTAGATTCCCATGTCCTTAACGAAATATAGATTGAAACAAATCTTTATGTATGCATTTTAACTTTCTAAAAATATAGATTGAAACATTTTTTTACGTATGCATCTTAACTTTCTAAAAATATAGATTGAAACAAATTTTCATGTATGCATCTTAATTGTCTAAATGTTCAAATAACTCTTATTGGGTTTTCTTCAAGATTAGTCATATGTGTTATATCCAATCTCTACACTTGAATTTTATTAGTATCATGAACAAGTATAGCTTCATTGTGTTTGACCAAGGGCAATCTTTAAGATTAGTGATATGTGTTATACAATCTCTACACTTGAATTTTATTAGTATCATGAACAAGTATAGCTTCATTGTATTTAACCAAGGGAAATCTTCAAGATTACTCATATGTGTTATCTAATCGAGCTATACTTGAATTTTATTAGTATCATGAATAAGTATAGCTTCATTGTATTTGATCGAGGGAAATCTTCAAGATTAGTCATATGTGTTATCCAATCTCTACACTTGAATTTTATTGGTATCATGAACAAGTATAGCTACATTGTATTTGACTAAGTTCAATCTTCAAGATTAGTCATATGTGTTATCCAATCTCTACACTTGAATTTTATTAGTATCATGAACAAGTATAGCTTCATTGTATTTGACAAGGGCAATCTTCAAGATTAGTCATGTGTGTTATCCAATCTCTACACTTGAACTTTATTAGTATCCTGAACAAGTATAGCTTCATTGTATTTCACCAAAGACAATCTTCAAGATTAGTCATATGTGTTATCCAATCTCTACACTTGAACTTTATTAGTATCATGAACAAGTATAACTTCATTGTATTTTACCAAGGGAAAAGGTTGAGAGCTATAGGTAAATACATAAGCCTAGAGTATAAAGATATTATTTTTTAAAAGAAAACTTTGAAATGGCATATTTTCTACTACATATATATGCAAACAAGTTAGTTAAGCTCACCTTTAATGGGCATCAAGGTGTCTACTTTGTCTTCTTTACTTTCTTAGTATAAATAGACATGTTGGGTATGTTATATTCTATTATTTTTCATGACCCTAGTTGAAATTATAGTTGTTTCTCCAAAAAAATTGAATGTAGTGATCGCTAATAAGATTATAAGTGATAACTATTATTCTTCAAAAGAATATTAAAATATTTGAAATGTTGTAGCTAATGAGATCATAAGCTATAATGTTGCAAATTGTGCATCCTAGAATTTACATCACCTTGTATCTAATCACCAATTAACTTCATTTAATGTAATTATTTTAGTTGCATTGATGTGATTTGTTTTGGTGTTAGAACTCTGTGTATTTTTGGGGGAAATAACAATTTAATTTAATGTTACTTGAAAGGTTCTTATATGACCAAAGAGAGAAAAATGACCCTCTTTCCAAGCACAAATCTAATAGGAATCCTACACAAATTTAGACATGTTCACAACTCAACCATGATTCAAGTTTCACTCATGCTAGAACAATATCTTAAGGGTTTTGTCCAATTATGAATCGATCCACATCCTCGAAAAATCGATCAAAATTTTGAATTGATTAGAACTTTGACTTCTTTTGTTGCTTGATTCTAGTGTTTGGAAGAAATTTTGCTACATTATTAGATGACTCCATAGTTTCACCATAAAACTTATACATATCTATTAAATGTTGAGGGATCAAATCTCTGGAAGTGCAAACCTTTTTTAGAGTACAATAATTTGAGGAATTTTTTTCTTTTCCATGGATTTGATCCCTCTTGGAGCTTGACAGGTGCGGAACTAAGACAAGTTTATACAAATTCTATTTTCATTCACATCATTTTTATTTTGTATTAATGAATTTACATACTCTTTTTTTAAGACTATATATGTCACATAGCATTACTTTGTGATACATATCTCCCCCATAGGAAACTAGAACAAATGTTTTTTTGACACAACACAACTATGATCACAATGTCACTCTTTTCTCCAAAGAAAAAGTCGTCATTTTTATTGAAAAAGAAAAAAAAAAACATACTCTTAATATGCCTTCACACTTATGTTTCAAAATAAAGAGGATGCTAAAATGCCTTTCATCCTTATATCCCACAAAATATACTTAAAAAAAAATCTACTAATAAAAAAGTAACCCCTAACAAAACCTAAAAAAATAATAGTCCATCCCTATCTATAAGAGACAGTTATGCAAAGTTTAAAAGACACATTATGGATACATACCATCTAATACATAAAGAAGAAAAAAATAGAGTTTTAGATTAGACAATATAAAGATAAATTATCTCTACCATAACCATGAACATGAACTAGGACTCTCTAGAAAATTAGCTAATAGATTTGCATCAAGAGTAACTATCTCATAGACCAGTTCAATTCCTTCACTAAGTTTTTCATACATCACCCTGCCCTTAGCTACCTGATGACCCTCCTTTGAAAGTATGTTTGCCTCTAAGTTTTATTCTCTAAAACCACGAGAGAAATAAATTGACTTGAAATTGTTTGATGTGCCCTTTATCTAATCCCCTAAGGATTTTAGATGAATATTAAGAAGCTACCCATATACATTCATCCAATTCATCACTAAATTTGAGTCTCCAAAAACCTATAGATTTTTATTTTGTAAAAGATACTTCTTATGTATAGAGAAAAATATTTGTAAAAAACATTTTTGAGGACCGCGAAACCAAGAGGCGGGAGCAACTACAAGATAGGGTTTGGTAATCGCGACCACAACAGAGGACAGCATGAGTACCAAGGGGGGTGGTAATGGAACCCCCTCATACAAGAAGGTAGTAGTAGACAGAGGGAAAGGCCCATGAGGCGTAGTTTTCAAGGCACCAATGACAAGCACCTCGAGATCGGAACCGGAAAAGAGTCAGGAAAGTAACTAGAGGAAAAGCGATGGAACGGGGGAAGAAGCTAGAGAACCTCAGAATGTTGCACAAGAAACGATGAGCCCCAATGGGGCAGAAGGGTGAAACCCATGTAAACCAAAGACAACAATGATACCCAAGGTAATACTGGACGATCCGCAAACGCAACTATACAGGGACCAAATGAGGACGCATGCACTAATCTACAAGTTTATGGGGTTGTAGCCCATAGAAATAACGTTTCTCAACTAGATTAAATATCAATGGAAGCCAAGCGGAGAAGTGGATATTCACCTAGGCTCGAAATGCTTCTTTACAGTAGTTTTCATGAACCTGGAAGATAGGGATAATATCTTTGAGGGGGGGGCATACTTCCACGCCTCGGCAAGACTGTACATGCGACCATGGAAGGAAAACTTCTCCCCAGAAAAAGAAACCTTCAAAAATATACCTGTATGGCTGAGACTTTACTCCTTGTTGTTAGATTATTGGCTACCCTCCACCTTCGAAGCAATATGAAACAAACTGGGCAAATACGTGAAGACATCAGAAGCAACCCTAAAAGGATGATACACCTCCCATGCAAGAATCTGCATAGAGATGGATGTGTCAGGAGCACTCCCGGAAGACATAAGCATGGAATTCAGGGATGAGGAATGGATACAAAACATTGACTATGAGAAGATCCCCTTCAGATGCAGGAGATGTCATGAACATGGACACCTAATCAGAGAATGTTCGATCATTAAAAAACAAGAAGCAAAGAACACCAAACTACAGCAGGACAAAGATGGGTTTATAAAACTAAACCACAAGAACAGAGCTAACAAGAAACAAAGTAAAACCCCAACAGGGAGAAACCTGGAGGCCAGGAATAAAGCAGAAGGACGGGACAAAAACAACAAAGAGGAGGAAGGAGTAAAGGAAAAAAAAAAAGCTAAAGAAGCCAGGGAACAAGCTACAAATGAGGATACAGACAGCCCAAGAAAGGAGATGGGAAAGAGGGGTAGCGCAACTCCTATGGATGGAGAAACCAGAGATACCCACACCCCCATGCAGGAGGCAGATGGAGACGCAAAAATGACTCCAAGTGAGGTAGGAATAGAAGATCATGATCTCAGAGACATTGTGGAAAGGGAAGGGATCGATCTCCCAAACATATTGGAGCAATGGAAAAGGCAAGGCGTAGACAATGTACCAGTGGAGAAACTAGATCGCATCCAATATTTGTTCCTCTTAAGGTAGGAAGCCAAATCCAGATGGCTCAAGTGCACACAAGGGGAGATAGGGCACCCAGGAATCAAAGCAGTCAAAGGACAACCACAACTCTCACCCAAGCAGACGAGAAGGAAAAAAGGCAGGAAATCAAACAGTGTAGCCCTACATGAACTAGGAGCTCTACTGATAAACTTAGGTAAGATCAAAAATATCTTTCTCAACTCCCCCCCCCCCACATGTTTAAATGAATATTATAACATGGAATATAAGAGGCCTAAATAGCCCACAAAATCATAGAATTCTTAGAAATAGACTTAGGAAGGAACAATCAAGCCTCTATTTTATCCAAGAGACAAAATGCATTGTAGACAGAATGGAAACAATAGGAAAAAAACATTGGATCAAGTACAAGATTTTGGTTTTCGAAGGATAGAAGATGGCAGGAGGAATCCTCACCTTGTAGAATTCACAAGTGATGAACCTAATAGCGGTCGAGGCTACTAGGCACACACTTTCGGTTAACATGCAAATCATTGGGAATACGGAGATGATTTTATGCACTAATGTGTATGGACCCCAGATGCTAGAGGAAAAGAGAAGAATGTTTCTATACCTAGAAGACCTAAAAACCCGCTCCAGCAACCTCCACTGGATCCTGGCGGGGGACTTCAACATCATCACATTACTTGCGGAAAAAAAAAGGAGGCACCAAGAGGTTGGATAGAGATGCGAAAGAATTCTCAACATTCATAGACAGAGCGAAGATGGTGGACATCAGAACCAATAATGAACACTTCACTTGGAACAATAAATGGATAAATCAACATCAATTTGCAACAAGACTAGACATATTCTTGGTGTCGGAATCCATCATTATGCAGGGGTTAACCTTAGATTGCAGCATCCTTCCCTGGGGGGGTTCTGATCACTGGCCAGTCCAACTAAAAGTAGACTTCCCAACCACCCTAAAGAATAGACCTTTCAGATTTGAGAAATCCTGGATTGAACACCCCACCTTCAACGAGAACATCAACCAGTGTTGGTGGGAGGAACAACCAGAGCAAAGTACACGGATGTTCAAACTCTATAAGAAACTAAAATACATCAAATATAAGCTCAGGGAGTGGAACAAGAAAATTTTTGGCAACATAAACTAAGAGAATAAAAATATTGAAGACAGAATGAGAAGACTCCAGGAAGTTTGCATAGCGGAGGGATACACAGAGGACCGAAAAACAGAAGAGATCCAAATGACCCAGGAATGGGAAGGAAGATGCTAGCAGGAAGAAATTCTATGGCGTCAAAAGTCTCGAATCATATGGCTAAAGGAATGAGAGAGAAACACTAATTTTTTCCATAAAACAACCATTTCCAGAAGAGCCCACAACAAAATTCTGAAAATTAGGGACCAGGATGGGATAGAGAAAGAATCCCACAAGGAGATTGAAAATACCTTGGTAAGTCAGTTCCATGCGATAGCCTAGGAACCCAACAAAGACCGAACGGAGGCCATCTAGAGGATTACATGACACATCCCCTGACTAGTCACCGAGGAACAGAATAACAACCTAAACAAACCCATAGCTAAGGAGGAAATTGATCAAGTGATCTAGGAGATGACCAATGGGAAAGCCCCAAGTCCAGATGGTTTCACAGTGGAATTCTTCAAAGCTTGTTTGGAAGTGGTCAAACATGATGTTTATAGGGTGGTGGAGGACTCTAGACGGTCGGCCTCCATTCTAAAAGCATTAAATGCCACAATGATTACCCTAATCCCCAAAGAAAATGAAGCAAGGACCCCTGACTGTTACAGACCCATAGCATTATGCAATGTGGTTTACAAGATAATCTCTAAATTCATAGCCAATATATTGAAAGCCCTCCTACCCACATTGATTTCACAAGAACAAGTGGGTTTTGTGGAAGGACGACAAATCATGGACAACATCATCCATGATCATGAGCTAATACACACCCTGAAAATCCAGAGGAGAGGGGGGATGATAATACAACTTGAACTAGCAAAAGCCTATGACAAAATTAGTTGGCACTACATGGTTAAGACTCTGGAAGCCTTTGGGTTCACACAACACTAGATTAGTTGGATTCTCAACCTAGCCTCAACGACAAGTTTCTCGCTCCTAATAAATGGAGCCCCAGCCAAACCCTTCTAGCCTACTAAAGGCATCAGACAAGGAGACCCACTACCCCCCTTCCTATTCATCCTGATGATGGAAGGTCTCAGTCGAAGCATAAAAAGAGCAACAACAGTAGGAGAAATTACAGCCCTCAAACCTTTTGAAAATTGCCCTACCTCCACACACCAACAGTTCGTGGATGATACCTTACTCCATGGCATACCCATGGTCAAGGAAGAAAAAAATTTCAAAAGGATCTTAGAAGATTTTGGGGAAGCCTCGGGAGCTGAGATCAACCATTCCAAATCGATGATCTACTTTTTCAACACCAACCCTGCAATCCAAAGGAACCTGGCAAATATTTTGGGCTTTGAGCGCAAAACTCTCCCTACTAAATACTTGGGCACCCCCTTGACGGATAGAGCTTACAAAATGGAAACTTGGGAATGAGTGATCAACAAGCTACAGGAGAGGGTGAAAAATTGGGCGTACAGATCCCTCAACCTAACGGGGAGACTGGAACTGACCAAGACGGTTCTACAAGAAATTCCAACCTATATGATGTCTTTATTTCTCGCCCCCAAAGGGATACTACAAAAAATAAGGACCATCCAAAGGGACTTCCTATGGAAAGGAGTGGAAACTAAGAAAAAATGGGCCATGGTGGCTTGGGAGAAGGTTTGCAAGCCAAAATGCAAAGGAGGACTCGGGCTACAAGATCCACAGGTAACCAACGAAGCCTATGGGGTGAAACTCTGGTGGTGATGGGTTAAAGAAACTTATACACCATGGGAAACCATCTGAAAGGCCAAGTATGCCCTAAACATAAACAACCAGGACCGAATTCATTTTATGGGCACGAGGGAGGGATCAACCATCTAGAACCTAGCTTGGCGCAACAAGACCTGGGTCTAGACACATAGTTTATGGGAAGTAAGGAATGGTAAAACAACTAGATTCTTGGAGGATGCCTGGCAACAGGAACCCAAGATGGGAAATCTGGACAGGGAGGAATTCCAACAGGGCATGATCGTGCAAGGTAAAACCAACGTCCACCACTATTGGCAGCAAGAAACAGATCGAAACAGATGGAGAATCTAGGATAATTTCAATTCCCAAACTAGTGATCGGACCACAACCATCGTGAAAGAGGTGGAGGAGGAAATGAGGAAAAGGAGAATTGTAGTCTTGAAAGAAGAAGACCAATTAAGATGGGGCCGGAAAAATGACAGGGAATTCAACTTGAAGGAATATTGACATTACATCAAGGAACAAGACCAAGAATACCCAGCGCTACTATGGGATAAGCTCTGGAGCAGCCCCTAGTGGCCAAAAATCAAAATTTTCAAATGGTTAGTACTTCACAATCGAATTCTAACCTGGGAAAACCTAAGGAAAAGGAGTTTCATAGGTCCGTCATGGTGCCACCTCTGTCACTCTAAGGAAGAAACAATGAATCATCTCCTCGATGAATGTATGTACACAACAGAGATCTGGGACTGGGCGGAAGGTATTTTTCGACAGTCCAATAGGACCTGAGGTAACACCTGCGCAACCATCAACAACTGGCATGAGAGTTACAGCGAAAAATGAAGAGGTGGATCTATGTTGGACTCTCATTCTAGGGATGATCATATGGGAAATATGGAAATAAAGGAACCGACGCATATTCAAGAATGAAATCCTTCCAGAAGGGAAAATCAAAGAAAAAATAATATCCATGACATGAGAAACGATGAAGAGCCGCAACTACCAGAATGGGAAAGTGTAACTCGCAGGTCAGAACTCTAGAGTCCTAGAAGATTTTCACCTAAAAGACGAGCGCAACCACACACAAATAATATGACCACTACAACTCCAACTAGGTGAGCGCAACTGGAATCCCCCCCTAGTAGGTTCCCTCAAGTTGAATTTCGACAGGGAAGCAAAAGGAAACCCAGGCATGACAGGAATTGGTGGGGTTATCAGGGATAGTGGTGGCAACATAATCTAATTATACGCCGGGAGTATGGGAAAATCAACTAACAACGCAGCGAAATTCAAAGCCCTAGAGATCGGCCTTGATATTCTAAGCCGCTAAAGGATGACAAACACTATCGTGGAAGGTGACTCCACTCTAGTAATCAACATGGTGAAGAGACTCCAAAATGGCACCAAAGTGGGAAAAGTTCAGAGACACTGGCGCTTGGCACACTCCCTACAAAAAATCCAGGAGAATCTGCAAAATATTAACACAGTGGAGTTGCGTTGGGTACGTTGTTCAGCGAATGGTCTGGCGGATAGAATTGCTAATGAAGGGGTTAGCAAGGAAGGATTAGAGTTAAACACCACCTAGAGCAACGTCCCAAATAGTCAATTCAAAATAGAATGCACACAACTAGCGACAAAAGACCATGACATAAGCTTAAGTATGGAAGGTCACATCGAGAGGAGTGATGCAAGGCCAATCGGTGGGCACGACAAATCCAGGCAGAATATTCATGGCCAACACCCAATTACATGTGACAATGTGGGATCATACCACACAACAGATGGAGGTAGGACCTCAAGGTCACATCAGTAGGAACAAGTGCATGGTTAGTGCAAGGGAAAGTACAAACAGGACTCAGTAGGTCGTGAGTGACGTAGGACAAAAGATGTTACCACACACCAGTAGGGTCACACCCCTTCCAAGAATAGCTACGGTGAAGAGAAAATTTGGTTACACAACTAGCAGGGGAAATGGCCAGTGCAGGGATAACAGACAAATTGTCATGGTCACACATACCGAGACAAAGAAAAATGATGGGAAGGACCACCTCTATGGGTAGACCATGATTGCAAGGACAAGCCCGCAGCAGGGGAATTTTCATAAGAGGTGAAGCACTAGGAATAGATGCAGTCGGACAAAGAGCATCAAAATAAGCCACCAAAAAAACAAGGGCCCAACAAGAAGGAACCCCTGGGTAGATAGGAACAGGAGGAGAATTCAGGGAAAGAAACACCACAAGCCAGCCAAGATGGTGTGTATGAAGAAAACGCACGTCAAAAGAAACACCCAGATGGTCGAAAATCCGATACGCCAAAGGAAGATTTCAAGGATGGAGCAAGTAGCCAAAGACGCCAAGGTCACCTTACAGGCGTTGGTGGACCCGAAGGGTCAAGAGACCATCACCAGGGGAGAAGTAAATCACAGCCAAGCGCTAGAGAAAAGCCTTAGAGGAACTGAGCCGGGAAGCGAACTGGATAACAGACCAAGGGACCACGCAGTCTAGGGAAACACTCTACCACAAGATGATATAGATGGCATGGCGGAAAAAGATGTTAATAGGAAAAGTGAGCACAGAAAAGAAAGCTACCAGTCGGAAGGGTGACAAGGCCCCAAAAAAATTGCTAAAAGAAATCTTGAGTCACCTCAACAACCTCGACGCTAGTACAAAACAAATTGCAAAGGACCAGAAGAATCAGAAAGAGAAGTTGGAGCGAATGGCTTCCCAATTCCACTTATAATTGCATTACGTCCATCATATGGACATCACACCTACTGATGGGAATGGAGCACCAAACCGGATCAGGAAGACCCACACGGTGGCCCATAGGGAGGAGAGCAAGGAGAAGGCGAAAGATGGAAAGAAGAATCTCATAATATTGGACTAGCGTCGGGAAGAAAAAGTTCAGGAATATTACTGGGTCAGTCTTAATTGTTGTCTTGTGTTTATTTGGTTTTGTTATGTTTAGCTTGTCAAAACTGAATATGATGGGACTGGACTGGTTTCCCAATGTGGCGGTCCAACCATATCCCTATGTTATCTCAAAGAATGCAACTCTGGAACCCCTGGGTTGGTTTCCTTTTTGGCAGACCAAGGAGCTCCTCTTTTTGTATATTAGTCTTTTTTAGTAATACAGATACTCACACTCACTTACA
>ML776804.1:663364-678864 GCA_009831015.1 Picea engelmannii
AACAACTAGAAAGACATTAAAAAAAAACAGAAGGGTATATGTATAATGAATAACATATCCTCTTTTGCAGGGATACTAAAACAATGATTAAATCAGAATAAGCAATCAGATCTAATAATTTGGCATCTCTAATCAATAGATTGCTAACATTTTTCTCCAAATCAACATTTAGTAAAGTATGAGAGTCATTAACTCAACAAAGTTGTTCGAACCCATTCCAAGAGTTACCTTCATCTTAATTTAATGGCTTTTAGAAAGAAATATGATTCACCCTGTACTACTTTTTGTTCTAAGGACCTTGACTTGAGTCATAAAAAAACCCAAGCCTGCTCCTTATTGGATATCAACTTCATCAATTGTTTTTCAGGTTTCTAAATTATGTCATTTTGTAAGTAGAATCCAAAGCATTGATTTGATAAGCTAATAAAAAAGAAGGGATCCATTTATCTTTGAGCAACATAGAATTTCAATCTAATGATGCTCCTCAACAAGATAAGAATGGCACCACATGCCATTCCTTCAATTACTTTTTATGCCACCAAGATCTTAGGCATTGTTCCATGGAGTCTCGCATCCACCCATCCTTCAAAAATATAAATTATTCCACTTCTAACCACAACTACTTTACATATAAGAAAATTTTATTAAAAAATGCATTATATATTCACCATCTTGTTTACACAAAATGCAAATTTTTGGTCCTCATTTGGCTTGTTTTGCATATTTTCCCATGTTAGAACCTTACCCATTATTGCTAACCACAAAAACAACTTTCTTTTATTTGGATCTTTTACCTTCCACAATTTCTTCCATGACCAAGCTCTATTTTTTATCTCTATTGAGAAATTGGCTTTATATTCCAACCTGGCAAAATAGAAGACTAATGATTGATTTTTAGGCCAAACAAGTGTATCATCTTCCTCAATAATTATAACATGACTTATAATCAAGCTTTCAATATAATAATTCCAAATAAACCCTAAATTATCTGTCTTTTTCCATCCCTACTACCATAAACCAGATTTCCCTTGATCTGCTACCTAATTAAGTGTGAAAATTTATTTGTCATATACCATTTTTATTATATGTTTTGGTAGCATCTGAGAATTTCTGCAACTAATCCTCACTTTCTCCCCAAAACCTACCTTCCATACCAACCTTCTACCCAGTAAAGGATATGACTATACCAAATCCTTCCAATGTGTGGACACATTACTGATGGACTTCGTTTGAATTCTTGTCCAATATATAATTTCAACGTTGGGCTTACATATTTTTGGACTATTATATTTTTCCATAAGTTTTTTTGAGAGAAAACTCTCCATAGGCTTTCCACTACTAAAGACATTCTTAAATAATGAATATTCTTCAACCCCCATCCTCCCTCCTCTTTTGACTTGGAAATTGCCTTCCACTTGATTAGTGGAATCCCTTCAAATTTTTCTTTCTTAGTCTACATAAATCCAAATACCTTTTCCTTGATTTTCTCTAAAATCCCTTTTGGTATGTATGCTAAAGTGTGCTAAAAAACTAGAATGACCTAAGCATGGATTTAATGAAAGTCAACTTTCCACCACTCGATAGCCATTCGATGCACCAATTGTTACAACCAACCACTCCCAATCCTTTATACCATACATGTTGGGTTTAAGACTAAAAAACATATATTTAAATTCTTCATTGAAATCAATGCTTATGAATAGGAAAATTTGTAAAACCCACCTCTCTAATTCAACAATTCACACCTGAAAAAAGAAATCATAGATTTAGAGATGTTAACTTCCATACATGTCGTTGAATTGTACAAATCCATAATTTCTTCCAATTCTTTTGCTCCCCTCAAAGACCCTTTTATAAACAAGGTTGCATGGCAGCGTAGTCCCTGCCAACGAGGTTACAAAGTAAATTGTGAAAAATGGGGTCGAATTGTAAATGACGGAAGTGTTCGGTGAAAAATGTATATCACGGAAATGCATATATCACATAAATGTTGTGTGCAACATGTATATCACGGAACAAATGGGGTGACAATAGTTCCACAGAAGACGTAAGGACCCGACGATTAAATTGTATTTATCGAAAGTTTTCAGTGCAAAATGTGTAGCACGAAAGAGTGAATGATAGGTAGATTGTAATACGGAAGAGGGTATGATCTGAGTTCAGTTCTAAATTTGTATATCGCAGAAGTGACGGTTATGTTCGCAGGTCATTGAACAATAGAAGTCCAATCTAGAGCCCGCATACCCAGGAATCTACGGCTGGAAAAGTGTCTGGGTATGGAATGGGGAAGCGGTCGGTTGGTGTCGCGATATAAAAGCATGAGTGCAAGCGTGAACCCGCAACTCTGCCCACACGCGCAGCCAGATATTTTTGAAAAAATGAAAAAGTGACTAGAAAGATAAAGTTCAGGGAAAAGAGAAATAGATATTTGACTAAGTATAGAAGAAGGAAAAGAAGGGCCAATATATTCACATCTGTAACAGATATCTGATTTTCCTGCCAAGATATATATTTGGAAAGAAGTGTGAAGGTGTGAGGCACAGAAAACAGCAACTAGGAATACGATCTGCGAGTTTACTTGGTTCTTGGTTGTATGCTTTGTCTGTCAATTTGTATATCACGGAACTGCGAGTCATTTTTTTAGCCAACCAGCCCGCAAGTCTGGATGTCAAATTGTATAGTGAGGAACTCTAGGTGGTGTTTGTAGGACACAGAACTATAGATGAATGATTTTCCCTTTAATATAGCTTATGTGACGGAAATGTAGTATCGCTCATTTTAGCACTTTTCCATCCGTAAATAATGGCAATCTTGAGCCTGCCAGCCCTGGAGCCCGTGTGTCAATTTGTATATCACAGAGCTCTGAATGTTGTTTGGAGGTCATGGAAAAACATAAGTGCAATGTAGAGTGATCTAGTGTGCAAGTCTGCCTGTCAATTTGTATATCGTGGAACTCTGGGTGCTACTTGTAGGAAACAGAACAATAGAGAGCCAATTTAGAGAAAGGGGAAGTGCTTGTTCAAAACACGTGAATCCGCCAAGTCGTGCAACAAGGCATTTTCGAAAAAAAAATGATTAAGTAACCAGGAAGAGAAACTACAGGGGATAAAAGAGTGGGAAAATAGAAAGGCAGAGGGCAGTTTTCGTGAGCATGAATTGGTTTCAAACAAGCCCCATTGTTGCAAAACCATCATTTTCTACTAATTGTCAGCAAATGCTTTGTTGAAGATTAGATTTTATTGCTACCTATGGGTGTAAGTATGTTCTTGATACATTCTTCCATGACTGTAACATATTAACTTAAGTATTAAACTTCTTTCATTATGGGTTGTTAGCATTAAAACTTAATAAATGCATGTCTAGAAACAAGAATGAAGATTTTGCTGCAACATTGTACTTTGGTATTGCTATGTTCTATCTGAATTTGGAATAGAATTGAACGTTGGTTTGAAACTATGTGTAATCCATTTTTTGTTTGCATAAAAGTCTAGTGGATTGACACAATACATTGACATATAATTGTTAGATGCTCCATCTTAGAATAAATAACCTAATTAAACACAATAGTGATGAACTACGAGACCATCGAACCATGCCAATGAGAACAGGTGTTAAATCCAGAAAAGAAGTAGCAACGAGGACTCCAAGGCAATTTTTTTTAATAGCAAATCCATTTACCAAAAAAAAAAAAAAAAAAAACGAGTATTGTACATGTATCCTTAGAAATTGGACCCAGTTCTTCGGGCCAAAACATTGAACGTATCTACCACAAACACAGGCATAGGATCTGAAGTATGCAGGATCCTTTTAGTTTTCTCCTCGGTGAATCATCATGTGGCAAAATTGATAGTTTTCAGAAGATTCCTATGAGGAAGAAGATGAAAAACGTTGCAGGGCAAATGGAATAGCCCTTAATGGAAAGTTAGGGCACAACTAGAAACCGTTTTTGCATAGTCGAAAAAAATTTAGGGACACAGGTTGCACGTGCAATTTCAAAGGCCAAAATTAGTCCATTCTGGGTGGAAAGAGATGACTAGTACAAATATGTGTTGCACCAATGAAATTTCTAGTCCTGATTCCCGAAGATCTTAATTGTATATCCAGAGAACAGGACAGTAGTCCCGCAAGTCAATAGTTTTTTGGCTTGAAATATATCTCTAGGAGCATCAACATATCATTTATTTACAGTGAAACTCTTCCGCCCAGAACAGACTAATTTGGACCTTTGGAATTCCTACTTTCGAGATGCAAAGCGGCTATTGTGTTCGGCGTCAGTTTCTTTTCTGAAACTCCTTTTGGTGTTGTCAGTGTTAGCATTAATTCTTGTAAGAAAGGGGGGTGTTTTCTCTCCTTTCGAGCCTGTGGCGTGAACTATGAAGAAGTGGGGCTTAAAATCCCAACAAATGCATTTTTTCCAAGGACGCGACCGTGAGCGCAATGTGCAGTGCATAAAATCTCCATTTCGGGCTTAAAATGTTAGCAGACAGGCGATCCAGTGTTCAACGGTGAGGATCGATCGATGGAGCAGATCGTCGGTCGACGGGTGGTTGCAGTCAATGGAGTTGTGCCAAGTATAGAGCAGGAGATAGGGCTCAGTATCGCCAAAATGATCAGGGTCGTCCGATCAAGGAGGAACACGTGGTGCCCGATCATCCCTCGATTGTGATTTCAGCTACTGGGACTTTGGTAGAACAAAGGATCACTCCTCCACTGCATCGGGAATCGTCAAAACCTTAAACGTCGAAAGGGCCTAGGCCAGAAGTGGTCCCACATTTAGATATTCATTCGGGTCATCCATCTCAAGGACACGTCGCGCCCGATTGGCTCTGATCGGCACTTTGGCTATCGGGGTTTCAAAATATAAGGGATGACTCTTTCCCTTGCATTTGGAATCATCGAATCTCGAAAATATGAAAAGTGCCTTTGGAGACAGTGCCCGTCTCATCATTTCGGCTACCAGGATTTTGAGAGAACAGAGGGTCACTCCTTCATTCATTAGCAATCGCCGAAATGTGAAATGCAAAATCCCTCCAGCTTGGGCCTGTAGTCATGGCGCCCGGTCACATTCAGCGAGCACACGAGACTGTCAAAGCACCTATCCTCCCAAGCATCTCCAGGGTCGTCCGAGTACAGGGGAAGCAGGGCATTTCTTGAGCCTTTCGTGGATATGGTGTCGGGGATTTTGAAAGAAAATAAGCTAGAGCTCTCAATGGTAGAATTCCTTAAAGAATATGGATCCTTGATCAAGGAGCAGCAATCAAAGAAAGGTTGCCATGTTGTCCAAGTGAAAAGTCGACCAAGGCTATCCTCCATCCCAAGGAAGTAGTTATTGAGGTGGTTGGTGGTGGTTAGACATCGTCTCCACCATAAATGGAAAGCCCAGAAAGGGACCTGAGACAGATCAATTCTTCTCCAGGTGCCAGGATTCCGATTGCGTCTGGTTTAAGCACACGACCGTCCAAAGACTGCAGGTGCAGTCTGCTAATGAACATGCAGATGTAATGTTTTTAATGTTAAGCCTCGATTTTGTTGTTGTGATTGGCTTTGAGTATATGTAGGCAATTTTTCCATTATGTAAAGGGGGATGGTAGAGCTAAGCTCCCAACTGTAAAGATTTAACAAAGCCTCTGGTTCTCTGGTTATACAATGATATTTTGAGATTTCTTGTTTAATGGCAGCCAGCCTCTTCCTTTCCTTGTTCCTCTGAATCTGAAAGCTCGGGTATGGATGATCCAGTCGGGTGTTGTTGTAACTATATAATGCATGTTTGATTGTATTAGTTCCGCAACGTTTGAGGTTTACTTTGAAGTTTCTCTAGTCTAAGAGGATCTCATATCTGAGACTTTTCCCCTTTCTTTTCTTTCACTTACTCACCACTATGCAAACTTACTGGCTCAAGTTGAATCAAGACCTCACATGTCCTTGTTGTTCCAACCCAGTTTTCTAAGTGAGTGATATTGTTCTGAGTTTACTTCCATTCGATCGCCCCCTTTTAACAAATCGCCCCCTTTTAACAAATCGTGACATAAACTGATGGGCGTCAGGCTTTGCTTCTGCTACAATCCAGGAGTAACTTCTGACGCCAACATTTATGGCGCCGTTGTCGGGGAAGAAGTTGAAAATTTTCCCTAGGATTGAACGACATTGAGCCTTGATTCTGAAGGTGCATCAGGCATCAGAGCCCTACGAGATTGCTACTGTGCACCTGGAAACTCCATTGTGATGACTCCACTGTGGAAAACCTGATGTTTTAGTTGTGGCTTCTAGAGGTAGACACACGCGGTCCCATTCAAAGCTGCCTCTAGCTACACCTGAAGTTGATCCAGAGGTGATTATCAGAAAGGGAAAGGCCTCTGAAGGAGAAGCTTCCACCGCTGAACCTAGTAATCTACCATCTCCTTCTGTAGGAACTCCATTTTCTTCTTCTCAACCTCCTAGCAGACCTTTTTCTGAAGTTTCCTGTTTCCTGAATTTTGTGAGTGTTCCTGCTGAGTTTTCCCCTCCTGGTCTGGGATTGGAGGGAGAAATCCTTGTCACTCCCCTCTCCCCTGAATTTGTACCTTGGCGTAGACTCAGGACCACAGAATATTTCCCCACTCCTAGATTTACCACTCCTCCTCTTGTTATTGCTACTATTTCACAAAGAAAAGCATCTGTTGACTCAAGCCCTTTAGCCTTCTCTCTGAATCCCTCATTGTTTCCCCTTCCACCTGGAATCTCTTTTCCAGTTTCCTCTGTATTTCGAGCCCCTTCTCCTCCGAGCTCTCCTCCACCTAATATTCCTATGGCAGGAGAAAATCCCCCCATGACTAGAATGGAGGCTATAATAGCTACTAGGTATGCTCCCCTTGTGTTACCTCAACCTCTCAATGCCCTTCCAGCAGATGGCTACCTTAAGCAGCTACCCAAGTTTACAGACGAAGGGGACATAGTTGTAGAAGAACACCTTGAAGCCTTTTACAGTTTTACAGATGATCATGTTATCATGCATGCAGACGTATGGATGAGGATTTTCGTCTATAGCCTTGAAGGCGAGGCTAGAAAGTGGTTTAGGGCCCTGCCCCCTAGATCTATTGATGGGATTGAGGCTTTGGATAATGCCTTTTTGAGATAGTGGGGAGACAAAAAAGACTTCATGTATTACATGACATAGTTTGGGTCTTTGAAGAGAAAGGAAGGAGAGTCTGCCTCTAACTTCTCCAAGAGATTCAACAAAATGTACAATAAGATCCCTGCTGAAATAAAGCCCTCAGAAGCCTCTGCTAAGATCACTTATGCTAGCGCTTTTGATCCCGATTTTTGCCTCCTGTTGAGGGAAAGAAGAGCTCCTACTCTGGCCCACATGCAGGATGTTGTCGTGGAAGTAGAATCTAACATATTGGTTGTTGACTGACTCAGGAACAAGGCTGATAGAGACATACCTAGGAAGAGACCTAAGGCCTCCTCATCCAATTCCTCTCCCCTTCCCTTTCAGATGGATGAGGTAACTAAAATGCTAAAATCACTTTCAGCTAGAATGGAAAGGTGGGAGTTAGAAGGGAAGCCCATGTACAGGAATCCCCAAAATGCTGATAACAAAGGCTTCAAGAGGCCCAACAATAATAAGCCAGAGGCGTTGCCAAGGGAACAAAGAAGAAAAGATAGAGATGAGCAGAGGATCCAAACCCCTCTCCAAAATAACCTAGTTGCTCATGAGGAAGGAGAGGAGATTGATGAGCTTGACCCTGAAATTCATTGTATTGAAGACACTTTCCCTTTTCCCCATTTGACTCAATCTATATATGAAGAATCCATTATGAACAGTTAAGTCAATGAGTTGGGTAAAGGGGAAAAGGTCAACAACACTCCTAACATATACAATCTCAGGTCAAAGAAGAAAGAAGGGAATTTTGGTAGCCAGGATCAACCCCTCATAGCAGAAAAACATGTTAAGCCTATAACAATCACTACTAAGGAAAAGAAAACTTAGAATATTTCGCCAACAGCCAAGTAACCTGTGTCTGAGGTAAGGGAAGCTCCTAAGACTTTTTCCTCCTTTAGTTTTGAGCACGAAATTCAAAATATTAGGATTCTCGTACCCCTCTCAAAGTTGGTTAAAAATGAAGATTTCAAAAGGTCCCTCTCCAAACTGCTACAATCTGAGTCCCCCCATCTTTCCACAGACTCAGTAAATATTCAAGATGAAAAGCCAGCAGTCGTCCTAGGCCTCATGGTAGAAGACAGAGATGATTCATCACCTCCCTTCTACACATCCATGAACATACACGATAAAGTGTTGCATGATTGCCTCATGGATTCAGGAGCTTCCCACAACCTTATGCCCAAAATAGTCATGGAAGAATTGGGACTGGAAGTGACAAAGGATTATCATGATTTGTACTCTTTTGATTCAAGGAGGGTGCAATGCCTTGGAGTCATCAAAGGCTTGGTGGTCTATTTATTTCAACTGCTAATGAAGAGTGTGGTCATGGACATTGTAGTAGCTGATGTTCCACCCAAGTTCGGCATGTTGTTGTCAAGATCTTGGATTAGAAAACTTGGAGGAACATTACAGATGGATCTCACATATGCCACCATTCCATTCTTTGGAGGGGAACACAAGAGGTTATATAGAGAAGCCCAATTGGCCTACATTGTTAGTGATGAAGTAAACCCCACTAATCACCCCATCTTTGCACTTGACACTGATTTGGGGTCTAGTTTATTGCAGATCACTGAGACTCCTGAACCCCCTTTTCAAATTAGAAAGCAACCCATATGTAATCATGAGATACCTTCTCCAACCACCTCTATTTGGAAAATGGTCTTCGACGGAGCTTGTTCTAGCGAAGGCGTTGGCGCTGGAGTGGTTCTTGTGTCCCCTTGGTAGGAAACCATATCCCTGTCATAAAAGCTGGAATTTGAAGCTACCAACAATGTGGCAGAATATGTAGCTCTGGTTCTGGGTTTAAGGGTTGCAAAAGAAATGGGAATAGAGGAGGTATCAGTGTTCGGAGATGTTGATTTGATTATCCAACAAGTCAGAAATTCTTATCGGGCTAAGCATCCTCAGCTCAGAAGTTACAGAAATGAGGTATGGGACCTAATTGATAATTTCTTCTCAGCTTTCAACATTTCTTTTATTCCTAGAGAGGAAAATACTTTGGTCGATTCCTTAGCCATCTCAACTAGTCTGTTCAAGATCCCTTTGTTGCCTAAGATCAAATATGAGGTCGAGATAAGATACATGCCATCTATTATGGACAATATCAAGCATTGGAAGGTATTCGAAGATGATCTAGAAATCGAAAAATTTCTCCAGTCTGTCGATGAATTTTCTACATTGCACATTGATCAGGATCCTGATCTCGAAAGTCACCCTCACCTTGTGGTATTTTTAAATGAAATTTCTAATCACCATATTATTCATCTGCCTAGAAATCACCTTCCGAAGGGACTAGTCCCTTTAGAAAGACTATTCGATGGGAATGATGTGGCACTAAAGGGCAGGGTTTCCAATGGAGATGTTGATATAGCTGAATGCAACATTGACACACAAGAGGAGCCTAAGTTTGTCAAGTTGTCAAGCAGTCTGACCAAAGAACAGAGGGCCGAATATACTGAGTTATTAAGAGAATTTGTTGATGTGTTTGCATGGACCTATGAAGACCTCAAGACATATGACACATATGTCATTGAACACAAGATCCCACTAAAGGAAAAGGCTAAGCCATTTAGGCAGAAGCTAAGATAGATAAATCCCATGTTGTTTCCTGTCATGGAGAGAGAAGTGAAGAAATTGTTAGATGCCCAAATCATTGTCCCCTTGAAATATTATGAGTGGGTGGCCAATTTGGTCCCAGTAAGGAAGAAAAGTGGAGAAATCAGGCTCTGTATTGATTTCAGGAACCTGAACAGGAGCTCAAAGAAAGACAACTATCCCTTGCCCAACATGGAACACATATTGCAGATGGTAACTAGTGCATCTAGGATATCCATGATTGATGGTTTTTCTGGCTATAATCAGATATCAGTCATGCCTGAAGACAGAGAAAAAAACAACCTTCACCACTCCTTGGGGCACATTCATGTATGCCAAAATGCCTTTTGGATTGATGAATGTAGGAGCAACATTTCAGCGAGCCATGGATATAGCCTTCATCAGGGAGAAAGATAAGTTTGTGGTGATTTATTTGGATGACATCACAGTCTTCTCCAGGTCTGATAAAGAGCACTGCTGTCACTTAAGGAAAGTTTTCTTGAAATGTCGGAAGTTTGGCCTTTCCTTAAATCCAAAGAAATATTTGTTTGCTATGAAGCAGGGGAAGTTGTTAGGCCATATAGTATCAGCAGAGAGAGTGAGAATTGATCCCAGCAGGGTAGAGGCAATTCAGACCCGGTCACTTCCCAGGTCTAGAAAAGAAGTCCAGGCATTTCTAGGGAAGATTAACTTTCTAAGGAGGTTCATCTCAAATTTTGTTGAGTTGGTGAAACACATCATAACCATGCTCAGAAAGGGAAATGAAGTAAAATGGACTACTGAGCAGAATGCAACTGGTACAGAGACATTTTGTACTTTCTGCAAGAATTAAAGCCTCCTGATGGGATGGGAAAAAGCAAGGCAAGAGATTTAAAGCTCAATCCATTCACATATTTCCTTATTGACCATGTCTTATACTAGAGAGACCCTCTAGGGGTGTTTCTGAGGTGCCTGAATCCACAAGAAGCCCAAAAAGTTATCTTTGATTTCCACATCGACCTTTGTGGAGGGCATCATTTCTGGAAGACCGCAGCCCACAAAATTCTCAGGGTTGGGTACTACTGGCCCACCTTATTCATTGATGTCTGCAGAGAAGTCAGAGCTTGCATCAAATGCCAAAGATTCTCAGGAAAGCAGCAGCTCAAATCTCTGCCTCTTAAGCCTGTAGTAGTTTCAGCACCCTTACAATAGTGGGGGTTGGACTTCATTGGTGAAATTCATCCTCCTTCAAGTGGCCAGCACAGATGGATCCTGACTGCAATAGACTATTTCACCAAGTGGATAGAAGTTGCCCCCACCAGGAGTACTTCACACAAGGTAATTATTAACCTCCTGGAGGATATCATAGCCAGATTTGGCTGTCCCAGTAGAATTGTCATCGATAATGTTGCTTCTTTCAAGTCTGAGCCTCTGATTAAGTTCTGTGAGCAATTTGAGATTTCACTAATTCACTCCACTCCCTATTATCCTCAAGGAAATGGACTGGCAAAATCTTCTAATAAAAGCCTAAGCAGGCTCATTAAAAGATTATTGGAAGACAATAAGAGGGTCTGGGATTCAAAGCTCAAATTCGCTCTATGGGTTGATCGAGTGACAACGAAGAAGTCCCTAGGCACCTCACCTTTTCAACTTGTTTATGGGATGGAGGTTGTTTTTCCCACTCAACTCGCTTTATCTGTAGCGAAATTATTTCAAGGTCATGAAGGAGAGCCATACCATATCGTCAGAAGAATTCATCAAGTGATGGAAGTGCAATAGATCAGGGAGCAGGTAATGGACAGAGCTTACAGTCATCAGCAGAAGATCAAGCAAGCCTTTGACAGGAAGGTCAGGAAGAAGGAATTCGAGCTGGGAAATTTGGTGCTTAAATGGGATGCACCCAAGTAGGATAGAGGAAAACACAGCAAGTTTGATGCCCTCTGGATTAGGCCCTTCAAAATATCTGAAGTATTCTCGAATAACACTTACAGGTTGCAGGATTTGGAGGGCGAAGAAGTTTTTAATGGCCCAGTAAATGGGCATTTCCTGAAGAAATGTTTTTTTTCGAGTTGTAAACGGCTCCTCTATTTTTGTAAATATTGTTTTTTGTTTATCTTCAGTTTAATAAATGACTCCATAGCCCAATGGAAAGGCATTGATGCTACAAATGAGTTCTTAGAGCATCACAGGGACGAATCTATCCCCCGTGGAGCCTAATGTTAGCATTAATTCTTGTAAGAAAGGGGGTTGTTTTCTCTCCTTTCGAGTTCATGGCATGAACTATGAAGAAGTGGGGCTTAAAAATCCAACAAATGCATTTTTTCCAAGGACGCGACCGTGAGTGTAATGTGTAGCGCATAAAATCTCCATTTCAAGATTAAAATGTTAGCATATGGGCGATCCGGTGTTCAATGGCGAGGATCAATCGATGGAGCATATCGTCGGTCGGCGGGTGGTTGCAGTCAACGGAGTTGCGCCAAGTATAGCGCAGGAGATAACGCTCAGTATCACCGAAATGATCAGGGTCGTCTGATCAAGGAGGAACACATGGCACCTGATCGTCCCTCAGTTGTGATTTCATCTACCAGGACTTTGGTAGAACAAAGGATCACTCCTCCACTGCATCAGGAATCGTTGAAACCCAAAATGTTGAAAGGGCCCAAGCCAGAAGTGGTCCCACATTTAGATATTCATCTGGGCCATCCATCTCAGGGACACATCGCGTCTGATTGGCTCTTGTCGGCACTTCGGCTACCGGGGTTTCGAAATATAAGGGATGACTCTTTCCCTTGCATCTGGAATCCCCGAATCCCGAAAATATGAAAAGCACCTTTGGAGACAGTGCCCGTCTCGGCATTTCAGCTACTGGGATTTCAAGAGAACAAAGGATCGCTCCTTCATTCATTAGTAATCGCCGAAATGAAGAATGAAAAATCCCTTCGGCTTGGGCCTGTAGTCATGGCGCCCGATCACATTCAGCGAATATAGGAGATTGTCAAAGCACCTATCCTCCCAAGCATCTCTAGGGTCGTCCAAGTACAGGGGACGCGGAGCATTTCTTGAGCCTTTCATGGATCTGGTGTCGGGGATTTCGAAAGAAAAGAAGCCAGAGCTCCCGGTGGGAGAATGCTCGAAAGAATATGGATCGTTGATCAAGGAGCAACAATCAAAGAAAGGTTGCCATGTTGTCTGAGTGCAGAGTTGACCGGGGTTGTCCTCCATCCCAAGGAAGTAGTTATTGAGGTGATTGGTGGTGGTTAGACATCGTCTCCACCATAAATGGAAAGCCCGGAAAGGGACCTGAGACAGGTCAATTCATCTGCAGGTGCCAGGATTCCGATTGCATATGGTTTAAGCACATGACCATCCAGAGACTGCAGGTGCAGTCTTCTAATGAACATGCAGACGTAATGTTTTTAATGTTAAGCCTCGATTTTGCTTATGTGATTGGCTTTGAGTATATGTAGGTATATTTTCCATTCTGTAAAGGGGGATGGTAGAGCTAAGATCTGGACTGTAAATCTTTAACAAAGCCTCTGGTTCTCTGGTTATACAATGATATTTTGAGATTTCTTGTTTAATGGCAGTCAGCCTCTTCCTTTCCTTTTTCCTCTGAATCTGAAAGCCCAAGTATGGATGATCCAGTCGGGTGTTGTTGTAACTATATAATGCATGTTTGATTGTATTAGTTCCACAACGTTTGAGGTTTACTTTGAAGTTTCTCTGGTCTAAGAGGATCTCATATCTGAGACTTTTCCCCTTTCTTTTCTTTCACTTACTCACCACTATGAAAACTTACTGGCTCAAGTTGAATCAAGACCTCACATGTCCTTGTTGTTCCAACCCAGTTTTCTGAGTGAGTGATATTGTTCTAAGTTTACTTCCATTCGATCACCCCCTTTTAACAAATCATGACATAAATTGATGGGAATCAGGCTCTTCTTCTGATGCAATCCAGGAGTGACTTCTGATGCCAACAGTCAGGACCGCCATCACTGAGCCAGGAAGTTCCGCCCATTATGGTTGATTTCAATTTGGGCGCAGGAGTGGGAATAGTCTTTGCATTGCCATCATCCATTGTCGTATCATCACCCATCAAATCGTCTTCTTTCGGTTCAGAATCCATGACATCGACCTCTCTGCCAGCCATCAATGCGACTGGGAAGGTTCTCTGAGCAGGCAAGCCTGCCTTGGAATTCTTTGGCTTGAAATATATCTCTCGGTGTACCAAGGGACCATCTCCTTTTTTGGTCCTGGGCGGAGGGAGATGGGTAGTAAGAATATGCCCTAGAATAGTGGAACCTCTGGCCATTATGCTCGAATGTGTTTATTGTATCTGGACAGAACTGCTGCCACAAGTTAACGAGAATTTTTGTTTGCTCTAGATGATGTTTCAAATGAAATTTGGGGAGGGATAATATAACCCTCCGCAAATTATGCTTTAATGCATATCAATGGAATATCTCCTCGAGCCTTTTGTTGATCAATGACAATCTCCAGGGTTCATGCGGAATGAGTTGTAACCATTAAAGCTCACTAATTGCATATTTATAAAAAAGTGCGAAGGTCACGGTGACGGCGAAGAGAGATTAAGAATTAGAGATTTCTTAAAGGAGCCAACCCGTCGGCACACAAAAACAAGTTGCATCATGTTTGAAATGAGCACTTGGAAAGGATCACAGTCTTCTCCGCAAATATTGGTTTAATTCGTAGTAATGACAAATCTTTTCCAGCCTTTCGGACATTAATGACAATCTTAACGGTTCCTGCAGAATGAACCACTAGCATTAAAGCTTAATTATTGCATATATGCAAATAAGCGAAGGTAGTGGTGATGGAGAATTGCGATGAAGCATTGTACATTGTGTGCACCCACCAACCCACGAAACAGATTCCAAGAAATACCCAAGTATGGAAAGTGGTCAGGCGGGTTACAAAAAAAAAGGGCAGAAGATATACCCAGGAGACATGTGGGGCCATTTGTCATATTGCATCTCAGTGCAAATATCGGCCGTCAATTTGTATGTCACGGAATTTTGGGTACTATTTGTGATGGATTACTGAGAGAGGGGGTGAATCAATAATAGTGTAATTATAATCCTTTTTCTTCAATTGTTATATCAATGTAGAATTATTATCCAATAATGAGCAGTAAGAAATAAACAATCACATACATACACAGTACACTAGTGTTTTACGTGGAAACCCAAATTGGGAGAAAACCATAGAATGTTTTTTCTTATATGTCTTGAAGAATTACATTCATTGGAAGCACCAACTTCTTTTTTTTTTCAGCTGCAACTGGAAGGAGGCTCCAACCCCCTAGTTTCTCAGGCTACAACCTGAGGGAAACTCCAACTCCCCAATTCTCTTGCTACAACTAGAAGGAGGCTACAACCCCCTATGTTCTCTAGCTACAACCAGAAGGTGGCTACAACTACCTATCCTTGCCCCGTCCTTCCAACCTGAAGTAGAAGTAGAATGATGGAACCACTGTCACACTATCACTGTGAGATATACCACTGTAAATCTGTACAAATAAATTTCAACCATGCATCAACATGTACCTCAACCTGTAATCAACTTGTACCATAAACAAGTGCATGAACCATGCACCAACCTATACCAAACAACCTGTAATCAACCTGTACCATAAACAAGTGCATCCAACCATGTACCAATCATGTGTCAACTACTCATCAATCAACATCATCAACTATACACCTCATGTATGTGCCAACTCATCAACTACTTGTCTCAAACATGTACTCAACATGTAACT
>ML776804.1:686575-707103 GCA_009831015.1 Picea engelmannii
CATATAGAATAGTATTATCTGAAAATATATCATATCTCATACCGTTATCCATCAAACAAACTTGGGTCCATTACCCAAACCTGGGGTCTCCAACTTCTCATGGCCATAACTCTCTAACCGTGAGGAGTTATGTGACGTTCCAAATACCACCGGAAATGGAATGACAAGAACTATCGATATAGAATAGTTTCCCTAACAAATTCATTGTCCTTCATCTCATTATTCCATAATTAAGCATGGGTTCTCTTACTCTACAAAGTGTCTTCCCGTGAGGGCTTTCACCATAAGGGGACCACTTTGGAGTTCATCCATAGTTACTTCTTATCAACCATGACAAAATAATGAGTCATATTTACATCAAAAAATCTTGGGTCCATTACCCAAACCTTTGTGCTACGGAGCTTTCTTCAAGGGTTGACATAAATGAAAACCAACCTTAATCAACAATTTGTGCGTAGGGGAACAGCGGAAGCGCAATGTCGAGAGGGAAATTTGTATATTGTTGAACTTCGGGTTCTATATATAAAAGCATAAGACATTCAGAAAAAGGACCAAGTAAACAAAAAGCAAAAGCATACGAGATGAAGGGGAATTTGTTTGCTAATTTGTAAATCACGGAAGTCAGGGTGCTAGTTGCAGGCGGCGGAACAAAGGAAACGCAATGATAAACACGCCTATGTAGGAACTTGCGATTCAAAAATTTTGTTCAATATCAAACAGGGAAGCGTTCGGTTAGGCTGGTGATATAAAAGAAATAATGGAAATCTGAAGATGTGAATCTACCAAATCCCGCACCTAGACATTTTTCGAAAAACGAGTAAGTAAAGAAAGGGAAAGCAGAGGGAAAAGAGAAAGCGGATGGCAATTTTTCAGAAGCGGGAATTGGTCTTAACAGTAACTATGGAGTGCATTAAACATGTTAACAGGTTCTTCAATCAAGGAATATATACAGTGAGCGATGTTTATAGTTTCTAGGATCTGTTTGTATAAGAGAAGCATCGAAAAGTTACAAGACAATCATTTTTTGGATGTTTAAGTAAAGTTTTTGTACTATTATCTTCACCGCAAGTATAACAATGATGAATTTTAATTTTAATGTCCTCTCATTCATATGATTGTTCCATTAGACTTCATATAATATATATTCTTTTATTTCAATTTGTTTGCTAATTTGTCGGTCGTGGAAGTCAGGGTGTTGTTTGTGGGCGACTGAACAATGGAAACGCAATATCGAACCCGCCTATCCGGTAACTCACATATTCGGAAAACTGCAAGCCAAAAAAATTGTACAATATGAAATGAGGAATCCATCGGTCGGGCTGGTGATATTAAAGTAACTGAAATCTGAAAACATGAATCTGACAACTTCCGCACCTAGAAATTTTCCGAAAAACAAGTAATACACACTAAATATGTATTGTAAAGTATGAACATGAAATTTTATAGAGCATGTACGGATCCTGCATTCCATACTTAGCTACTTTTGGCATCGTGGGTTCTCGGGCTGGCGGGCTCAAAATTGGGCCTCTATTGTTTCATGGCCCACAAATAGAACCTAGAATTCCCCGATATACAAATTGACAAGCAGACCTGCGGGCTAGCTGGGTCAACATTGCACTCCTATTGTTTTGTTTCATACAAACAACACTCAGAGTTATGCGATATGCAAATTGACAGACGGACTCCAGGGTTGGTGGCCTCAGATTGCAATTGTTTACGGATGGTAATCCCTATCAACTAGTTAACATTATCTAAAAACATTATTTTCAATACTAAATTATTAATATTAAATATTGATATTGTATTATTTAATTAGACAAAAAGGTTTGTACAATATGAAATGGGGAAGCGGTCAGTTGGGTTGGTGATACAAAAGTAAGTGAAATCCGAAGACGTCAATCCGCTAACTTCCGCACCAAGAAATTTTCCGAAAAAATGAGTAATACATAATATGTACTTTTAGAAAGTACGGACATGAGATTTTATAGAGCATGTACGGATCCTGCATTCCTTACTTAGCCACTTTTTGGATCGCAGGTTCTCGGGCTGGCGGGCTCAAAAATTGGGCCTCTATTGTTCCGTGTCCTACAAATAGCACCCAAGAGTTCTGCGATATACAAATTGACAGACGGACTTGCGAGCTGACTGGCTCAACATTGCATTTTTATTGTTCTGTGTCCTTCAAATAGCACACGGAGTTCCACGATATACAAATTGACAGACAGACTCCAGGGATGGCAGGCTCAAGATTGCGATTGTTTACGGATGGTGATCCCTATCAACTATCTAACACTACCTAAAAAAATTATTTTCAATACTAAAGTATTAATATTAAATATTGATAGTGTACAATTTAATTACATAAAATTATTAAAGGATGTTAAATATCTTATTTAAAATAAAAACCCATGTATTCGGAAACTTGCGTTCCAAAAATTTTGTATAATATGAAACAGGGAAGAGGTCGGTCGGGTTGGTGATATAAAAGTGGGTGGAAACCTGAACACGTGTATCCATCAAGTTCTGCACCTAGAAATTTTCCGAGAAACAAGTAATACATACTAAATATGTACTTTTATCAAGTATGGGCATGAGATTTTATAGAGCATGTACAGATATTTCATTCCATACTTAGCCACTTTTTGGATCGCGGGTTCTCGGGCTGGCGAGCTCAAAATTGGGCCTTTGTTGTTATGTGCCCTACAAAGAGCACCTAGAGCTCCACGATATACAAATTGACAAGAGGACTTGCAGGCTATTTGAATTTTAAGGGCCTCATGTTGATATGATAGCACAATTGGATTTGGGCCAATTTATATTTTTTTATTACAATATGAAACGGGGAAGCGGTCGGTTGGGATGGTGATATAAAGTAAGTGAAATATGAAGACATGAATCCGCCAACTTCTGCACCTAGAAAGTATCCAAAAAATGAGTAATACAAAGTATGTACTCTTATAAAGTATGGACATGAGATTTTTAGAGAGCATGCATGGATCTCGCATTCCATACTTGGCCACTTTTTGGAACGTGGGTTCTCGGTCTGGCGAGCTCAAAACTGGGCCTCCATTTCTCTGTATACTACAAATAGCACCCATATTTCCACGATATACAAATTAACAGGTGAACTTGCGGACTGGCTGGCTCAACATTGCACTTCTATTGTTTTGTGTTTTCCAAACAGCAATAGGAGGAAATGAGTAATACATACTAAATATGTACTTTTATAAACTATGGACATGAGATTTTATAGATCATTGATCTGGATTTATGTAGGAACACAATGAAATACAGAAATACACATAAACGCAAAGATGTAGCGGAAATAAGACTTCATTTCATTAATAACAAATGGTTGAAATATGCTTACAGACATAATGGAAATAAACTAGCTAGGGCGCTAGTAGCTTATCTTTGAGGAGAGATGTGGAAGATACTGGCCTCTGAACTGTGTTACAATGAGGCTCGAAGGCCTATTGTTATTGAGAAACAATGGAAAACCCTAAACATCCAAAGCCCTAACCCTAGGAGATGAAACGCCAAGACTATGGGCCCCATTTGGGTAAGTTGGTACATCAACTTCCCGGGGATGTAACTTTGGCATACGATCTTCGTTTGACGTGTTCCATACCTCGTTAGAAATATCTATCTGTGGACTACAACTTTTGGGTGAGCAACATCGATCTATTATACATGTTGCTCCCCGTTTTCCCAAAAAACGTTGTTTAAGGCCTCAAAACGGCTCCGGAAGTTCAGAACCCGAAAAACTGCTAAAAATAGTAAATTGTGCGGAAACTTAAAAACTAAAGAAGCAATGGTGAGGGTCAAAGTGGAATAGGTGGGTGGCCACCAATATCCATTTAGATCATTCATCCCCCCTTACGAATCAATGGTCCCCATTGCGTTGAGTTCCTCCATGAGATGAGAAAACTTATGTTGAACTTGGTCTCTGGTGAGCCACTTGCCTTGGTGAAGGAGTTGGCCTGCTTTGACAACTCGATATAGAGGTATCCTTTGTTGTCGGGTGTGCTTGATCTGTGTATCCATGACCTGATCAGTTTTGGCTTGTTCCATGCAGTCTAGATTTAACTATGTTGGTGTGAGTTGTTCTGCCATGTCGGATGTGTCTAGTAGAGGTGGAAAGTAGGGCCGAAGGCGGTCGACATTGAACACTGGGTGCAGACCAAGGAATGGTGGAATGCTGAGCTCAAAGGAATTGTCCCCTACAGCCTTGGTGAGGGTGTATAGCCCATATCGGAGTTGACGAAGCTTGCGGTGGGGTCCAGCAAGGCACTCCTTTTGCAAATGCAACCACACTTTATCGCCCACGTGGAAGTTGTGTGGCACCCGATGTTGATCATGTTGTTGCTTGTACTTAGCATTGGCTCTGTCCAAGATGTCATGAACCTGTTTGCAGATGTGTTGAATGCGCTCAATGAAATTGTTGGCCTTGTCAGCCTCAGACTGGACATGAGTTGAATCTTTCTGAGTAGCCACAAATGGCATGGCTATGTCAATGGGACATAGTGGCTGGAATCCCAAGCCCACTTGAAAGGGGTTGTGGCTGGTTGAGCTATGGAGAGCCCAATTGTAGATGTGTTGTACATAGGGGAGGCTCTCATCCGATGTGCGTAGATGCTTTGAATTGTACATGCGCAGAATGTGTACGATCATCCGGTTGACGACCTCTGTCTGGCCATCAGTTTGCGGATGGAAAGCTGTGGACTTGGTGAGCTTGGTGTCCAGCATCGACCAGAGGTTGGACCAAAATGTACTGAGGAACCTACTGTCCCGATCTGAGATGATAGACTGTGGGATCCCAAAGTGTACCCACACTCGTTCAAATAAGAGTTTAGCAGTGGCTTATGTTGTGATATTCTTCTTGCAGGCCATCATAATGGACATCTTCGAGAATTGGTCAACGACCACAAAAACACAGTCATTGCCATGCTTAGTAGAAGGAAGGCCTAACATGTAATCCATAGAGATGAATTTCCAAGGTCAACTAGGGGTAGGAAGCGGAGTATAGATTCCTTGCTTCTTGATGATCGGTTTGGCAATGGCGCAAGCAGTGCAGGACTTGATGTACTTCCCGACATCATGTCAAAGGTTCGTCCAATAGAAATACTTTTGCAGTACTTACACGGTTTTCTCGACCCCGAAATGCCCAGCAACCCTACTATAGTGCGCCTCCCAAATCATCTTGGCACGCTCGCTTGAAGGAACACAAAGTTGTCCCAGGTGACAAAGCAGGGCATCCTGGAGGTGAAAATTGGGAACTTGCTTACCCTCCAAGAGTGTATTGTATGTGTGGCTGAATTCTGGATCACTTATGTAGAGAAGTGGCCAATGATAAGTCTCGTGCCCACAAGAGTTGAGCACAGTGATTAGCGCCACGATGGGTGGTCGAATGAGGCAGTCTGAAACATTATTGGTGTTGCCTTTCTTGTACTTAATGTTCAAATGAAACTGTTGCAAGTATGTGGACCACTTCTGATGGCGATCATTCTGCAACTTCCCTTGTGTCTGTATGAACTGTAGGGGTCGGTGGTTTGTGTGGATGACTATTTCCTTTCCCAAAATGTAATGCTTCCATTGTTGACAAGCCTGCACAATGGAATACATTTCTTTGTCATAAGTGGGATACTTCTTAATTGTGTCAGAAAGTGTCTCACTGTGATATTCCAGTGGATGCCCATGTTGAGTAAGGACTACCCCAATAGCATAGTCAGAGGCATCTATCTCGATCTCAAATGGTTGTTGCAAGTCTGGTAATGTGAGCATTGGTGCAGAGTAGAGGCGATGCTTCAACTCCTCGAACACCTTCTGTTGAGATTTGGACCAAAAGAATTTTTCTTTAGCTCCTCCCTTGGTGACTTGACTCAAGGGCCAAGTGATATGAGAGAATCCCAACACAAACCTGTGGTAGAAATTGGCAAGACCTAAAAAGATGTGGAGCTCTGTTAGGGCAGTTGGGGCTAGCCAATCCCGAATGACTTGGATCTTTGTTGGATCCACATGCACCCCCCGCTCATCAATAATGTATCCCAGATACTGAACCTGGGTCATGTCAAAAGTGCATTTCTCCAAATTGGCACACAACTTGTATTGTCACAGTGTTTGGAGGACCTGTTAGATGTGGTGGAGGTGCTCTTCCCAAGTCTGGCTGAAGATCAAAATGTCATCCAAGTACACCACTACAAATTAATTGGTGAATGGTCGTAGGATGTCTTCCATTAGCCTCATGAAGGTTGCAGCGGCATTCATCAAACTGAATGGCATGACCAACCATTCGAAAAGGCCCTCCTTGGATTTAAAGGCAATCTCACACATCAGAGGGTTCAATTGGTACCTGGTGATACCCCGACTTCAAGTCGATCTTGCTGAAATATTTCGCCCCCTTGAGTTGGTCCAGAAGGTCATCAATCCATGGGATCGGGTACCTATTCCAAACAATGATCTTGTTCAGTGCCCGATAGTGAATGCAAAGTCTCCAAGTCCCATCCTTCTTCTGCACCAACACGATTGGGCTCCCACAAGGTGATGAACTCGGTCGGATGTGACCTTTCTGCAACAACTCATGAATCTACCTCTTGATTTCGTCATTCTCCAGAACAGAGCGTCGATAGATGGGTCCATTGGGCAGCGGCGCACCTGGGGTCAAATCGATGGGTTGCTTGACCTGGCAGTGTAGAGGCACCCCTGTGGGGGAGGTGAAGATTTCCTCATACTCCTCCATGACCTTATCCATCTGTTGTTTTCATGCAGCGGGGCCCTGTCTGGAGGTCATGGCCACAGTCTTCCTCTTTCCCTCAGGGTGGATCATTAGGAAAACAAATTTCCTAGTTTTGGAAATGAGCTTACTGCATTGTTTTGCAGTAACCAAAGAGATGGTGGTAGGTGGTGCTATCTCCGGTATCCTATACATCTTATTGCCCAAGGTGATAATAACAACACGAGGCCTGGACTCATACACAGCATGTCTCTTCCACAAGTACGGTTGGCCTAATAATACATCAGAAACATCAAGAGGATTAATGTCACATAATACCTCATCTGTGAAGGGCTTGATGTTGTAGGGAAGGCAACATTGTTGGCTGACGCGGAGGTCCCATCCTTGGTGCAACCACCCGATGGTGTATGGTTGTGGGTGTGTTGTGGTAGGCAAGCCCAACCGCTTCATGACCTCTACCGAGATGAAGTTCTTCTAGCTCCCACTGTCGACAATGAACTGTAATGGGAAACCCTTTACCCACATCTTGGAATGGAAGAGACGCTCTGCCTCCTCTAGATCTTCTGGTTCCTCCTTCTGGATCTTCGTGGTGGAAATGGTGGCGTTGGGCTCTGCATCGATAATTTGCTTCCCCCTATCATTCCCCTTGTCAGGTTCTGATTAAGAGTCAGAGTATGCATCTGATTCAGAAGCCTTCAACTCGGCTACCAGTGATTGCTTAGCTCGACACTCACTTGTGTTGTGAGTGGAGCTCTTATGGAACTCATACCACTTCCCCGTGTCCTTTTTTGGCTTCATGGTGTTGTTCTTTGCTTGTGTCTTTGGCAGCTTGTCCTGGGCCGCCCCGCCTTGGCTTGGTCCTTTGTTCTGCAGTTTGGGGGTACCTTTCCCTTGCTTCTGATTCGCAGGCCCAAAGTCTCACTTATTTTGTTTGAACTTCTACTCAATCTTGGCAGCATATCGATATGCCACATCAAGCGAGGAGATGTTGAGGAACTCCATTTCCTCCTGAATGTATCTTTGTAGAAAACTATGGTACTTTAACACCAAATGTTTCTCTGAATCTTTGATACCCAACTTTGTGTGTAGGGTATGAAACAGATTCGTCATCTCATGCACATCTTGGTCCCTTTGTTGCCGCAGTGTAGTCCATTGTATGTATTTGTCCTCATAGCTCCCCATGGGATAATATTGTTCCTTGATGGCATCCCAAAAATAATTCCAACTGGGTGTGGCCGAGATCAGAGAGGGTTCCCCCTCGCCTTGTTTCTCCGAGTAGGTTTCCCACCAGTCCTTGACATGGGGGGCAGCTTTGAGGAGTGCGAAAATAATCCTTTCTCAGTCGAAAAAATCATGAACCGAGAAATATCCTTCTAACATATTCAACCATCTATTTATGGCATATGCATCTATTTGTCCCTCAAATATGGGAATGTCAAAGTTTACTTGTACCTTAAAAGGAGTGGTGCCTCCAGAGTGGTTGTTGGATGTCGATGCGCTGCCAGTGGGAATCCGTTGAAGAATCTGGGCAAAGTTGTCCATCATCGCATTCCGTTGTTTCTCAAGGGTCTCCTCGAGCAACATTTTGATAGGATCTCCTGCTCCCTCATCTTTATTTTCTTCCCCCATGGGTGGTTGTCGGGGTTTGCAAGGCTGATCTTGCAAAGGTTCAACCAAATCGAGCCCCAACTCCTTATACCTCTACCTCGTTGGGGACATGCAAAGAAGGATCAAGAATGAGAAGACCGCTCTGATACCACTGATCTGAATTTATATAGGAACACAATGAAATACAGAAATAAATATAAATGCAGAGATGCAGCAGAAATAAGACTTCATTTCATTAATAACAAATGACTGAAATATGCTTACAGACATAATGGAAATAAACTAGCTAGGGCGTTGGTAGCTTATCTCTGAGGAGAGATGTGGCAGCTACTGGCCTCTGAACTATGTTACAATGAGGCTCGAAGGCCAATTATTATTGAGAAACAATGGGAAACCCTAAATATCCAAATACCTAACCCTAGGAGATAAAACGCCAAGACTATGGGCCCCATTTGGGTAAGTTGGTACATCAACTTCCCAGGGATGTAACTTTGGCATACGATCTTCGTTTGACACGTTCCATACCTCGTTAGAAAGATCTATCCAAGGACTACAACTTTTGGGTGAGAAACATCAATCTAAGAGTCATGTTGCTCCCCGTTTTCACAAAAAACGTCGTTTAAGGCCTCAAAACGGCTCCGGAAGTTCAGGACCTAAAAAACTGCTAAAAATAGTAAACTGTACGGAAACTGAAAAAATGAAAGAAGCAATGGTGAGGTTCCAAGTAGAAACAAAACAAATTCTTTTAAAATTCTATCACTGCAAGCATAACAACGACCAATTTGAATTTTAAGGGCCTCTTGTTGATATGATAGCACAAGCGAACTTCACACAGTATATATTCATTGATTTCAAATTATTCTAGGAGATTAATTTTACCAAGTTCATATATCAAGAAAAAATGCTAAAACAAGCCACATACTACATTTGCATCACAGCACCATACAAATTATCAGGTGGATTCACAGGCTAGCTCGCTAAAAAATTGCAATTTTATTGTTTTGTGTTCTCCAAACAACACTTGGAGTTCCACAATAGACAAATTGACAGACGAAGCATACAACAAAGAACCAACTAAACTCCAAACATGCCACAAGCAAGTTCCCAAAATCTTTCATAGAGCAGGACACATCGACCTTTGCATCAAACAATTCGATATACAAAGAAAAGACATCGCGACATTTGTTTTCTCTTACATATGCTATATGTTCCCAGTAGAAAATAACTGAGGCCATGGGATATATGGGGTTTGCTGCCATGCTTCCCATTTTTGGACCAAACAATCTTATGCGCATGCAATCCAAAGTAGTCAAGTCCGACGGACATTCATCTGTATGTTGAAGAAATATTTCAGAGACACATGAGATACTTTCATTTCCTGCCAGAGTTTGGTATTTTTTTTTCCTTCTTCAGCCGATATGCAAAATTGCATTGTCCTCATTTAAGGTAAATTTGTTGTGTATCCGAAAGTCGTGCAGCATGTAGACATTGCTTTATTTTTTCTGTATATATGTTTCATACGACAACTCTGCCAACTTAGGAAGCACATTTTGTAACAAAGGTTGCCTAACCGTACAATGCACGATTGTGTTTCCCACGGTTCGGATGGCAGCATTGAGGCAATGTCCATATATATATGGACATTTTTCACTACATCGCAGACAAGCAATCGTATCATCACTTATCAAAGCGGAGGCAGAAGCAAGAGAGTTGCATTTCACACAAACAGGTTCAAAGGGGGTCAAGTACTCATTCGTTGCAACTAAAACACTTTCAACCTGGGAATGAGAGCATAGGAATTAATACATTGAACAATATAATACACAATTGCCCCCGCCCCCCGCCCCCTAAAAAAAAGTAAAATAAAATAAAACAAGCCACGGAAATTTGGTGAAGGCTATTTGTATAAGCAAAGTGAGGATGATTTTTTGGATGTATACACACAACAGTTGTAGAGCTAGCTAGTTTCTTCAGATCCTGTACTATATATGCTCGCAACTCTGTTACAAACATTGTCTGGGTTGTCTGAAAGATCCTTTCTCTAACATCCTGTTTCTTTGTTATATTTTTGAAGATCATAAGTAGAATCTTCCCTTTATGCAATTGTTGCTCCATTGAAGAAAATAAATTTGAATAACTATCGAACAATTGCAGTTGCAATATCAAACAGTGCAATATTTGTGTAACTTACCCGAGATACATGCACATGCAAAAGTAAAGGAAAAAACTAGATATGGAAAGAGGTATCATTGCCTTGTTGTTGTTCGACTCTCCATCCTTTATATGGAGAATGTGTTGCGAGCCAAGTTTTCTTGTCAGTGTGACAGTTGCGCCAATGGTTCTGATTCGGTAAATATCATTGCTCTGTGCAAGCTGGTTGATAGTCACGTCCGGGACGAAATGATATTTTGAACAAACAACGGGAAGTTTTTCCACAACACTTGTTTCTTTGAGAAAAATAATCTGATCACAATCACCACAGTCATATATTTTTTTCGGCAATATATTAAAATTTGTAATGGATATCCCATTACCCGGCAATATCTTTTATGCATGTTTTTGGACAAGTTGTGTAGGAATAGTCAGTGTCACTGTCATCATGGCCTCCTTGTCTATCATGTTAGCACACATAATGGATCTAGTTTTGTTTTCCTTGTCCAAGTAGGCGCTATAGATGACCATTATGTCCCCGACGAACACTTGTCCAATTCGGCGGTTGTTCAAGCCCTCTATTGATAGTACTTTGGGTGTTACAATTCTAGACTTGGTGACAATTTTTTAACAAGAAAACTAAACTGAATGGTAGAGTGCAAATTTTTTTTTTTTTTGTATTCTTCTTTCACTGGCATAAATCTACAAGTACATGCATAGCTTCAATGAACTATGGAGCCAAAGTTTTGCAACCATGCCTCTTAATCTATGGAACATGCGCTATGTTTTGCATCTTGCTTGTACTTGTTGACACTTCTTGTGAACTGCAAACCATGTATTCCAGATGACATCAGCATATTCACCATGTCATAGATGAATAAATAGTCGAGGATATTTATTTGGTAAACATAGTAAGAGCGGAGAGTATGCATCTTTACCTTTGGCCTTGTCGGTCTATTGATGTCTGGGATGACTGACTGCTCATGGCCATGATACTAGTCCAACTTTTTATGATGCAAGCATGTGCAGATGACCATCAGGACTAAATAAGCATATGCATTGTATATTGTCCATCAGAAGGACTAAATAAGCATAAAATTGTATGCATCTGATTTTTTTGACTGGAAAAATGTGTAACAATAAACAGGGAGTGAGGGCAGGTCACCACAGCCAATCTGTATATCACGGACCCCCGGAAGCCAGGGGAGAAATCTTGAACCCGTCAGCCCGGTACCCGCAATCCACAAAGTGGGTAAGTATGGAAAAGGTAGAAGTGTGACCATAGATGTGAAACTGTTAGTCCACCAACCGACGCATGAAGACATTTTCAGAAAGACCACTAAGCAGATCAATTAGAAAACAAAAGGGATAATAGAAAATGGAAAAAGTAGAAATAGGTAGGGCAGAAAGGCCCATTTCTTCGAACCCATCGTTTTCTAGTCTAATATTATATGCCCCGGATGATAGAAGAGAAGTTACCCATGTTCTCACCTTAATAAATTGAGCCAAGTTTCTAGACCCAATAAAAAAATGAGAGAGATTTCCACAGTTGTTATACCTTTTAGAAGAGTGTACCACATAACCTTCTGTTGTTGCACATAACAATTCATCTTCATGTCCAACGAACCTGTTTTTTCCAAGGTAGAAATGTCGAATATGCAATGGAAATGAAGGCAAGTTAGTATGAAGACATACATGTAAAAGAAAGAGAAACATGTATATTTATTCCAATGTAACAACAAACAGAATATGCAGAATATATTATATTTGAAGGAAGAAAAGAAGGAAAAAAAAAAAAAAAAGTTGAAAAGCAGCAGAACAAGCACAACAAATATACAGACAATAAATGAAAAAATGAACACCGGAATATGAAATAAGAGAACAGGTATCCACTTCTGTAATTCCTTGTCTACATTCCCGCCAAAGATTCCATCGTCCTCTCCAACCATTCTATTTGTTTAAATGTAGCAATGCAGTGAAAACACAACGGACATGAAGTAGGTGAGTATGTAGGAAGGCATGTAATGAAGATAAGCTATCATGTACGAAGGTACGCAACATCTACATACAATAAACTAGTTGAACACATATACAGACAATAAATGAAATACAAAACAACGCACTATGAAATAACAATACAAGCATGTACCTTTCTATCTCCTCTTCAACCGATGCAGTCAAGACTCCGTTGTTTTCTCCAGCTATTATGTTTGTTTGAATGTGGGAACGCACAAAATACAATGAACACGAATGGAAGCTGGTATGCATCGGAGAACAAGTAATATGTACATACAATAAAAGAGACTCAACAAACAGTCTAAAAGATAGGCATAAACATGAACCTTTGCGCTTCTCCATCCATAGTTGTAAATGTGTAATTTTTTTTCCCTGCCCAAAATATATTACAAGCCACAAAATATTACGAAATTGCAAGGTCGTAGCTAAACGATTTTTGGTTTTCCGTGGCAAAGTATCCAGATATGCTTCCACCGATGGAAATACATGTTCTTTATCCTCTACACTGACTATTGTTCCCATGATACAAGATTTTGGTTTCCCATGGAAAACTACCCAAATATGCTTCCAGACATGGAAATATAATTTTGCAGAATCTTTGTTGTACATATCATATCTCAAGTACAAGACAAATTATAGCGTGGGCACACTAGTCTGTGTAGAGGACAAAGAACATGTATTGTCATATGGGCACATTTCACCATACATGGTTTATAAATGCAGCTTGCATATGCTTTTTTTAACAAAAAAACAACGAATATTGCAATTTCATATGCACTTCTCGAACTATTTTTCATGCAACTATTTTCATTCATGCTAGCACTAAAGCACCAACAAAATCTCACAGCAGAACAGATATCGCCCACACCAGACATGGAAAATAACACAACTACATGTCGACTCGTGGGTGCAGAGGCTGAACACCGTAAAGCGCCTAAAAGACCAACAATAATAATAAAAAAAAAACAGCTCCAACTACCGGCGCAAGACCCAAACCCTGCAAAGTTGAATCAAACAAAAGAAAACAACAACCACCAAACTAGCGAGAAAGTAGGAACATGCCCAACTGCAGCCCCAAGGCCCCAAAGCGTAAACCAGAGCCAAGCAAACAGAACCAGCAACCCATGAACCACCAAACCAACAACAACCACTGAACCAGTAAACAACATATGTATCTCCAATGATTACGAAATTGCAGCCGAAGCACAGAAGGAACCAGAAACATATGACGAGCATGTCAGTAGAAATAAGCAAACATTCTTACTTGCAAACTACAAACATTGAACAAAAAACATTCTTACGTGCAAACTGCAAACACTAAACAACAAACACGGAATAGAAAATGAAACTATGGCATGGAAACTTACTCTGGAACGATGAAAGGCAGAAGCACAGGTCAAATTGTGAACCAAACAATAACAAGCAACAACCGATGACCCAACAAAGAAGAAGCACTCACCGAACCAACAAACAATGTATGTAGCTTCAACGATGACGAAATTTCATTGCAAAGCTAGAAAAAGGATGAAACATACAATGCATATTCAACTGGTGGTGGACAACAATATTGTGCAAAATCACTACAACATTGTATGGAAAATTTCAAGGAAAAATGTACTCCAAGAAGCGTATTTAGATAAACATTTAAGTCTTTCAGGTTGTCTAAGGACCTCGTGGAATGCAAACATTTAAGTTGTCATGCCTTTTGGAGGACCTCGTGTCATGTAAACACTTAAGCTGTCAGGCCTATTCAAGCACCTCAAAAAAAGTGTCAATACATTCCAATACAAATACATGCGGCAAGGACGTTATAAACTTTGGAATTATCAATCACTATAAAGCTCGGATATCTAAACATTTCAATATGATTAGTACAAATAAAAACTTTCGGATATATTCAGCTAACAGAAAATGCTAAGACAAACATTCGAAGTAATGTTAGCATTAATCCACCTTCAAGCAATACATAGGAAAAATATACGATTCAAAAATACTGTATACGATAAGAAAGTTTGGATAGGTTACCATATAAAAAATCAGGAATAGTGAAGCCGACATTATGACCTCCAATCTGTTATCCAATCAAATCAGTACATATATGGTACTTTTTATTATATAAAAATCAATGTTTTTAGTTCCCTAGCTCCAACAATAGATATTATGCAAATATTTGGGGTCAAAGGACAAACTAATATGTAGTCAACGAATCATCGATCGCTATTGTCCCTCTATGCCTACGGCAGGGACTAATAACAAGACATCATTCAAAAATAGAAATTGAGATAAATTTAGATATCTTCCCATTTTTATACTAGATATTGCCCCTATTCTTTTAACTTATATAATTGCTCTGCTTAACCTTTTAGCTATTATGAAAAACAATAATGAAGAAAAAGGGCACCCTTGTCTTAGACCCTTGAAGGGTTAAAAAACCTTGAAGCAAACACACTTATTAACATACGTGATCATAATGACACCGTGATCAAAGTTAAAATTTTCATCAAAAAGTGGGCCTTTTTTATTGTCATTTATCACATGTTTCCAAAACATTACACAATAACTATATAAAAATTAGTAAATTATTAAGTGGATAAAGTTCTTTGCTTTACGAGTGAAATTATCTCCCAAATTCAATAAGAATTTTGACAAAAGTCATAACTCCACTCAATGAATGAGAATTTCGACTATAACCTTTATCCTTATGGGTTTTGGCCCATTTTAAGATGGATCCATATTGTCAAAATTTTGAAAAAATCAGTGAAATAAAGTATAGCTTTACCTCAATGAAAATGTTGAGTTCGTGCATTTTATTTATTTATCTAAAGTAGGGAAAACTTGTCAATAATCATCAACGCAATATGATAACTTTGCCTAAACTAGTGCAAGTGCCTGAATCATCTAATACCTAAGAAGTTTGATCAAGAGATGGGCATTTAGCCCCTCTAGGGCACATCACTTCCTAGTGATAACGAAAGTTGGGCAATGTCTTGATAACCTCACTTTTTGCCAAGAAAGACACAGATTTTAGTATCTGCGAGACTAGTAAATAGTAAAAACTCTCATTTAAGAGATTTCACCGCAACACCCCTACCAAGTGAGCACTTTGGCAATGAAAAGCAATGTTAGGTCATACTCAAGGACCCAAGTTTATATGCTTATTAACTCTTCTTTTGAAGATGGAAAAACCTATCATAACTCAATTGTCAACCAACAATAAGGACAAACATCATTGGCTATTACTTGCAAATGTGCATTGATTCATCATCGATACAAGATTTTGGTTTCCCATGGAAAATTACCCAGATATGCTTCCACACATGGAAATATAATTTTGCAGAATCTTTGTTGTACATATCATATCTCAAGTACAAGACAAATTGTATCATGGGCACACCAGTATATGTAGAGGACAAAGAACATGTATTGTCATATGGTTACATTTCACCATACATGGTTTATAAATGCAACCTGCATATGCTTTTTTAAACAAAAAAACAACGAATATTGCAATTTCACATGCACTTCTCGAACTATTTTTCATGCAACTATTTTTTTTCAAGCTAGCACTAAAGCACCAATAAAACCTCATAGCAGAACAGATATCGACCGCGCCAGACATGGCAAATAACACAACTGCATGTCAACTCGTGGGTGCAGGGGTTGAACACCGTAAAACACCTAAAAAACCAACAATAATAATAAATAAATAAACAGCTCCAACTACTGGCGCAAGACCCCAACCCTGCAAAGTTGAATCAAACAAAATAAAACAGCAACCACCAAACTAGCGAGAAAGCACGAACATGCCCAACTATAGCCCCAAGGCCCCAAAGCGTAAACCTGAGCCAAGCAAACAGAACCAGCAACCCATGAACCACCGAACCAACAACAACCACTGAACCAGTAAACAAGATATGTATCTCCAACGATTACGAAACTGTAGCCGAAGCACAGAAGGAACCAGAAACATACGACGAGCATGTCAGTAGAAATAAGCAAACATTCTTACTTGCAAACTGCAAACACTGAACAAAAAACATTCTTACTTGCAAACTGCAAACACTGAACAAAAAACATTCTTACTTGCAAACTGCAAACACCGAACAACAAACAAGGAATAGAAAATGAAACTATGGCATGGAAACTTACTCTGGAATGATGAAAGGAAAAAGCACAGGCCGAATTGTGAACCAAACAACAACAAGCAACAATCGACGAACCAACAAAGAAGAAGCACTCACCGAACCAACAAACAATGTATGTAGCTTCAACGATGACGAAATTGCATTGCAAAGCTAGAACAAGGATGAAACATGCAATGCCTATTCAACTGGCAGTGGACAACAATATTGTGCAAAATCATTGCAACATTGTATGGAAAATTTCAAGGAAAAACGTACTCCGATAAGCGTATTTAGATAAACATTTAAGTCTGACAAGTTGTCTAAGGACCTCGTGGAATGCAAACATTTAAGTTTTCAGGCCTGTTGGAGGACCTCGCGTCATGTAAACACTTAAGTTGTCAGGTCTATTCAAGCACCTCAAAAAAAGTGTCAATACATTCCAATACAAATACATGCGGCAAGGACGTTATAAACTTTGGAATTATCGATCACTATAAAGCTTGGATATCTAAACATTTCAATATGATTAGTACAAATAAAAACTTTCGGATATATTCAGCTAGCAGAAAATGCTAAGACAAACATTCGAAGTGATGCTAGCATTAATCCACCTTCAAGCAATACATATGAAAAATATATGATTCAAAAATATTGTATACGATATGAAAGTTTGGATATGTTACCATATAAAACATCGGGAATAGTGAAGCCGACATTACGACCTCCAATCTATTATCGAAACTAGCTTTCCTTCCTCCATGGAAAAATGTGATTTTTTGGGATTAAGTGATATGACGTACCTCCTGCACTTCTCAAAGGTCTGCTTCAAGTGTTGTAAATGTTCTTCATCGGATGCAAAAAATATAGTGATGTCATCAAGGTAAATAACCACAAACCTGTCTTTCTCCCCAATGAAAGCAATGTCCATAGCCCTTTGAAATGTGGCTCCTGCGTTCATCAATCTGAACGGCATCTTTCCGTACATAAAGGTGCCCCAAGGAGTGGTAAAAGATATTTTCTTTTTGTCCTCTTCCATTACTGATATTTGATTGTACCCTGAATATCCATCAAGCATAGAGATTCTCTTTGCGCCGACAACTCTTTGTAAGATATAATCCATTTTTGGTAATGGATAATTGTCTTTCAGAGAGAACCTGTTTATATTCCTGAAGTCTACACAGAGCCTTATCTCTCCGTTCTTTTTTCTGACAGGTATAAGGTTGACTACCCATTCTGAGTATCTCAGTGGCACTATGATTTTTGCTTCCAACAAGCTTTTCAGCTCCTTTTATATTATAGTTAACAGTAAAGGATCAAATTTCCTGAAATTTTGCTTAACAGGTTTTGATCCAGGTTTCAAAGGAATTTTGTGTTGAATAATCTATGTATCAAACACCTTCAGATCTTCATAAGACCATGCAAAAATCTCTGAATAATGTTTCATTAATTCAACATATGCTTCTTCTTTTTTTTGTGACAGTTTCCTAGATATTTTTACCAACGTGGGGTTTGCATCCGGACTAATGTCATAGTCTACTACATATGTTTCTTCTGTTTGGATAACAGCCTTCCTGGAAACATCATTATGATCGAACAACCTTTCTAGGGGAACCAAACCCTTGGGCAGATGGTTTGTCTTCAGTTCAATGATTTTGTGGCCAACAATTGTATCTTGAAGGACTTCTGCAGCATGTATTTCTGCTTCCCCATCTTTGTCATCTTGATCAATTGAAATGTTAGAAAACTCTTCAATAGTTTTCAAAAATCTTTGAATTTCCTCATCATCTTTAAAAACCTGCCAATGTTTTATATTATCTGGTATTGAAGGTATGTTTCTGACTTCAACTTCGAATTTCAGATTAGGAAACACCGGAGTTTTAAAGTTGCTAGCTGCAAGTGCCAAAGAGTCAACCTGCTGATTCAAATTTCTATGCACAAAAGTAATATTAAATGCCGAAAAGAAATTATCCACATAATCCCACACCTCATTTATGTATTGTTTTAACCTTTTATGTTTGGTTTGATATATATTCTTGATCTGGTGAATAATAAGTTCTGAGTCTCCAAAAACAGACAGCTTATCTACGCCCATATCTCTAGCGGCTTTCAAACCTAATAGTAAAGCTTCATACTCACTGATGTTATTAGTGGTGTCAAATTCAAGTTTATATGACATGGGGATAACCTCCTTGGTAGGGGAAATGAAGACAATACCAGCTCTAGAACCTTCTTTAGAACATGCTCCGTCAAAATGCATTTTCCAAAAAAAATTGTCTTTATTGTCTCCTACTGCAGTTGTTGTCTTTCTGACTGATACTTCTGCCATTTCCTCACCCATATGAAAAATAGAAGAACCAAGATCATCTTCTACGGCATATATAGGATGATTAGTGGGATTCTTGTGATCACTTATCAAATAATCCAATCTAACTTCTCTGTATAATCTACGTTGTTCCCCACCAAAAATAGGTATGGTTTCATAGTTAAGGTCCATCTGTAGAGTACAACCTACCTTCTTAGCCCAAGATCTTGAAAGAAGCATTCCAAATTTTGATGGTATGTCAGCCACGATAACATCTAATACCACACTTTTCATAGGTAATTGGGAAAGAGTAACAACTACATCTATCATAACTCCAAAGCATTTGACTTTCTTGGAGTCAAAAGAATATAGATCATGATATGGTCTAGTAATGTCCAACCCTAATTCTTCCATCACCACCTTAGGCATTACATTATCTGAGGCACCAGAATCCATTAAGCAGTTATGCAATATCTTGTCATGGATATTTAATGAAATGTAAAAAGGTGGAAAGGCATCAATTCTATCTTCAATGTGAGGTCCAATAGTTATAGCAGGGTTTTCATCCTCTAGATTGACTGTATCTGAAAAGGTGACATGAGTTGGAGCCTGTAGAGCCTTGAGGACGATCTTTTTGAAAGGTTATATTTTCATGAGTTCCAATAATGGCACTGAAATCTTGATTTTGTTGATTTCGTGTTCTAAACTGAAAGCAGAAACATTTATATCCGGTTCCTTTATGTCAACAGTACTATCCTTGGCAGGTTGTCTCAATGGTTGATCAACTGGCCTTCTTTGTGGAAATAGGTGTATCTACTTTAGGTGCATTCGAACCAGATCTGAGATTGTATTTTTTCCTTTTAGGTTCTTGTTGGACGATCTCATCTTCATCCCCTTCCTCAAACTGATTTTCAATCAAAGCATCTTCATAATCCTGTTGTGTCACATGTAGAGGAGATGATTCAGAATCATTCAAATGAATTGTAGGGTCTTCTTTTGTATCATCCTCATCCTCGTCCTCATCTACTGCATTATTCTTAAAAGGAGGTAAAACCTTTTGGTCATCTTGGTTTTTTCTTTCTCTTGGTAAGATTTGAGGTACATTGTTTGGTCTCCTGAACTGATTTGGATTTATGTAACCACCCTCCTGTGCAGGTCTACTGGGTTGTTTTTGTTCTATCTTCAACCCTGCCATTTCAGATGTCAGATTTTTTAGCATCTTAGCCATTTCATCCATTTTAGAATCAGATGTTGAATTAGAAGATGAAGGCAACTCTTCCTTTTGCTTTTTCCTATCTCTATCACTTCTAGACTTCAATTTGTCTGCTACTAATATATTAGCTTTTACCTCGATAACAACATCCTGCATTAGGTTGAGGGTAGTGGTTCTTCTTTCCCTAAGCAACAAGGAAAATTCGGCATTGAATGCATTGGCAAAAGTGATTTTAGCTGATGTCTCTGAAGGTTTTATCTCCTCTAGAATTTTACCATACATCTGGTTGAACCTTTTGGTAAAATCAGGTATTGATTCACCTTGTTTCCTCCTTAAAGCACCAAATTTGATGATGTAGTATAAAAAGTCCTTCTTGTATGC
>ML776804.1:721702-737527 GCA_009831015.1 Picea engelmannii
ATTACCCAAACCTGGGGTCTCCAACTTCTCATGGCCATAACTCTCTAACCGTGAGGAATTATGTGACGTTCCACATACCACCGAAAATGACATGACAAGCACTATCCATCTAGGATATTTTCCCTGACAAATTCACTTTCCTTAATCTCATTATTCCACAATTAAGCATGGGTTCTCTTACTCCACAAAGCGTCTTCCCGTGAGGTTTTTCACCATAAGGGGACCACTTTGGAGTTCATCCATATTTACTTCTTATCAACCATGAAAAAACAATAATGAGTCATATTTACATCAAACAATATTGGGTCCATTACCTAAACCTTTGTGCTACGGGGCTTTCTTCAAGGGTTGACATCATAGAAAATCAACCTTAATCAACAACCTCCCCCTTTGGCATTGATGGCAACACTCTGATGCAATACTGAAATCATATCACTCATGCTCCCCCTGGAACCATGCCTTTGTCCTCTGCATCTAATAAATCTGCTCCCCCTAAAACCATGCCTCTGTCCTTTGCATCTGATAAATCTGCTCCCCCTGGAACCATGCCTCTTTCCTCTGCATCTGAAAAATATCTCCCCTTTTGTCATCAATGGAAAAGGTATCTTTCCATCCAGGGCTGCTCCCCCTGATAGACTGTCCTCTTATGGTGCTTCCTCGTGTACATCTAAGACATATAAGATAATCATTCAAAAAACATTCATTTTTGGAGTAGAAATAACTCCAATTCTTTGGCGAAGATATTCGAAGGCTTCCCGTGGAAGTGGTTTTGTAAAGATGCCTGTCATTTGTTCTTTTGTGCCCACATACTCAACTATGATGTTCTTTTCTGCAACCTATTCCCATAGAAAGTGATACTTGATTGGAATGTGCTTCGTCTTGGAGTGCATCATCGGGTGTTGGACAACTGAGAGGGGGGGTGAATCAATTGTTACCGTGCTTAAACAATGATGCTTCTTTTAAAAACCTTTACAAGGCACTCCATGATGATGACAATAATGCAAGGAAATAAACCTTGACACATTCAGCATCAATCACATATATGAGAAACACAGAGACAAATATTTCTCGAGGAAACCCATACAGGGTAAAAACCTCCTTTTCTTTATATGATAAGTAATAGTTACATTCTTTACATTATCATGCATATGAGCACCAACTCATAATGAGGCTACAACCTCAGTTTTGCAAGCTGCTACTTGCTGAGAGCACTAACTCTCTGTTTTTTCTAGCACCCACTAGAAGGAAGCACCAACTCCCTGATTTTTCTAGCACCAACTAGAAGGAAGCACCAACTCCCTGATTTTTCTAGCACCAACTCCCTGATTTTTCTAGCACCAACTCCCTGTGTTCAAGCACCCACTTGAACCTCCGAGGACACCAGTCCTCCCTAGCGCCTCCCAACGACCCTAAATTATTAATTCTTTGTTACTAAAACTTATTACAGCGATATAAAATTATTCAATGGCTTACCAGCCTTGTCATTGTTATGTTACACTGCTCTACCCTGTCTGCATCAGTGTCTTCTGCACACCTCTAACATTTTCTGTTCTTCTGCCTTTTATTCTCTATGTGCCATATCCCTTCAATGCACCATTCCTCGACTATGCATTTATGCTCCTGCGCTCTGCCTCCTTGTACACACTTGAATTCTCCTACACAACGACAACTCTTATCTCTTCTTTGTTCAGCATTCTTATAGTCTCTATTGTCTTTATGCATGCAATATTCGCAATGCCTCTGCATGCTCACTCCGCGCCAAATTCCTCCACAACTTGAGTGCTCTGTCTGATCATCATCGTGACTCTTCAGCTTCTCTGGTCGTTTACCACTCGTTCAGCATCATTGTATGTTATACTAAGATTCCTTAGCCTCTCTGGCAGTTTGAGACTCTTCGTCTTCTCTGTCTTAGACGATCTTATCCTTTCTGTTTTTAGCTACAGACTTCAATCCCCTTCCATCTGTCAATCACCTGAATCAATAATCCTCAATCCAATGGAAGATGCCTCGAGACTCTTCATCTTCTTTGGCGATCACACTCAGTCCTCTTTGAGTCCTCTGGCAGAGATCATCATTTGTTTTAGTTGTTACACTGAGAAGCGCAAAAGTAGCCCTGTGATCTTGTTCAACTTCACCTGCACCGTTGGATTGAATTCATAGAAACTTGTGTTTACTTCGCCATTTCGCACTTCGGCATTTCAAGATCCCTGTGGTAAAGATTTCGTTACACTCCATTTGTTGATCCCCGAAACTCCAAAATGGAGCTTATCTGAACTATCTCCTTCCTTCATCTTCCGTCGATGTGACCAATGGCTGCGACCACAGATTGAGCCAAAACGTGTTTCGCATTTCGGCATTTCGGGATTTTGGCACTCCTATGGTAGAGTCTCTTGACGCTCCATGTCCCGATATCCGAAGCTCTGAAATGGAGTCGGATCAACGGTCCACACTCTAAGTGATTCGACAGTCCTGATGTCTTCGTGATTTCGCATATCGCGATTTCGGGGTTCACAACTTCGGGACTCCTATGGTAGGAGTTCTTGACATCTCCATCTCCCGATTTATGAAACTCCGAAAGGGAGTCGGATCAATTGTCCACATAACCCCCTGAGATGGATGGTTGACGGGATTTTGGTGTTTCGCATTTCGCGATTTTGGGACTCCTATGGTAGGATTTCTTGACATCTCCATCTCCCAATTTCCAAAACTCTGAAGTGATGTAAACCTGCTAACGTCACACGTGGATTGACACGTGTCGAATAACTGCTACCTGTCACTCTGATTCGTGACTTACATGTGCCTGAAATGTTGAATCAGCTTGACACTTGTCATTGCATGGTTGTGCCACGTGTTCTTAGCTGACGTGTCTGTTTTGGGATTTCTCATTTCGGCACTTCGAGACTCCTAATGTTGAGATTCTCTGACTTCTCCATCTCCCACTTTCTAAAACTCCGAAATGGAGTTTACTTCAGGGTTTCGCATTTCGCGAATTCGGCAGGTTAGGGAACCCCGTTCCTTTGACTTTCTAGTCAGCGAAACAATGATCTTTCACCATGTGTCCTACCCGTAAATGGACGGTCCTCCTTCTTTCTGGATTTTGTACGCCCGCTTCTCCTTGCACTTTAAAGAATGTGTAGGTTCTCCTTGATCCAACGATGGTCGGATCCCGTGCTTGGATCTAACGCCTGATATTTGTCCTCCTCTTCAGCGTGCTCTTCTTGTCTACATTCAGATCTGACGGTCATCAGGAATTCAGGATGGGATCCAACGATCACTGACGCTTCTCCTCCGGAGCTTATGCATTCTCCTTACTTGGGAGAATTTCTAAGTGTCAAAGGCCTCGACCTTTGATCCGCCTGAGATCCTGAGTACGTTATCTCTCTTGAGCTTTAGCAGTTAGTTAACCTCATCCCTGGTGCACACCTACGCACTGTGTTTGACTCTACGTTAATTCCTCCTTTGCTTACTTTGTCCTTGTTTTTCCTTTGCTGCATACTCTGATCTTGCCATCAATGACAAGCACATACTGCCTGTAAAACATGTCAACAACGGGTTCTTTTGAGATATTGATGGCACTTGTATTATCACAATATATTGGAATGGGCTCATCATACTCAACCTGTATATCTGTCAAAGTTTGTTTCATCCAAAGAACCTGTGTACAACATGTTGTTGCTGCAATATACTCTGCCTCGGNTGTAGATAGAGATATTGATGATTGTTTCTTGCTTAGGCATGATACCAAACACTCACCTAAGTAGAACGATGCTCCACTTGTGCTTCATCAGTCATCAATACAACCTGCCCAATCTGCATCTGTGTAGGCAATAAGTGATAGATATTTTCCTTTTGGATACCATAATCCAAACTCTTTTGTTCCTTTGAGATATTTGAATATTCTCTTTACTTATAATACATGTGATTCCTTTGGTACTGCTTGAAATCGTGCCACCTGTCCAACTGCCTGCATTGCATCTGGTCTAGATGTTGTCACATATAGTAGCTTGCCAATCATTGACCTATATTGACTCTGATCTGTAGACTTTGAATCATCATCTTTGCTCAACTTACAACTGGTTTGCATGGGAGTGACAACTGGTTTGCAATCTTCCATTCCGAACCTCTTTAGCATTTCTCTGATATACTTGATTTGAGAAATAAAAATTCCTATATTACTTTGATGTATCTGAAGTCCCAGAAAGAAGGATAATTCTCCAAGTAACGACATTTCAAATTCATTTTGCATATCGTTTGCAAATTTTTGGCTTAACCTGTCATCATCACTACCAAAAATAATATCATCAACATAAACTTCAATTAATAAAATATTACCTTGATGTAAAGGTTGTTGTCTGTAAGTTCTTTTCTGAACCCTGCCTGCTACAGATACTTATCCAGTCTATAGTACCATGCTCTAGGAGCCTGTTTTAGACCATACAGGGCCTTTTTCAATTTGCACACATAACTTGTGTTCTCTGACAACTGAAATCCTTCTGGTTGTTCAATGTAGACTTATTTTTCAAGTTCCCCATTCGGAAAAGATGATTTTACGTCCATATGATATACTTTAACATTTTTGGAGCATGCATAGGCTAAAAGAAAACAGATTGCTTCCATTCTAGCAACTGGGGAAAATGTCTCTTCAAAGTCGATTCCTTCAATATGCGCATATCCTTTACATACCAATCTATCTTTATTCCTTGTAACTTGTCCATTTTCATTCAATTTATTTCCTGAAAACCCATTTTGTGTCGATCACATTCTTATTCTTTGGTCTTTGAACCAATTCCCAAGTGTCATTTTTCTCTATTTGATCCAACTCTTCATCCATGGACTTATTCCAAAATTCATCCTTGTTGACTTCCTCAAAACCCTTTGGTTCAATTGTAGATAAGAGTGTTAGGTGTATTTGTTCTGGTGAACGGATTTTTCTTCTAATCTCAACTCCTGCATCTTTGTTCCTGATAATTTGATCTGAAGGATAATTCTTATGCTCTCATTTACTGCGTGTCTTTGGAGATACTTGTTGGACTTGCTCTTCTGCTTCTGTCAGATTCTTTTTATCTTCATCTTCCTCTTCTACTTCTTTTTCATCTTCTTCTTCGAAAAGTTGTTCCATTGATTTGTTTTCTTCTTCCTTTGATTCTGGTCTGCCTGTTTCATCAATTTTTACGTTGATGCTTTCCACAACTTTGTTTAATCTTAGATTGTAACACTTGTATTCTTTCCTTGTACTTGAGTAACCAACAAGTATTCATTTGTCCACACGAGAGTGAAACTTTCTCATTCTGCCATCTTCTCTTTTGATGTAGCATTTGCTTCCAAAAACTCTGAAGTCTTTCACATTTTTTGGTCTTCCTTTCCATAGCTCGTAGGGAGTTTTATCAGTGTTGTTTATGAGCATTACTCTATTTTGAATGTGAACTGATGTATGCACTACTTGTGTCCAAAAAATAACTGTCAATTTGTAATCCATTAGTATTGTTTGAGCCATTTCCTGTGTAATTATCATCCATTATGATAATGTTCATTTTTCTTTGAACCACTCTCTGAACCAATCTATGAATCCATGCTCTCGTCCACTATCATATATCTATTAAAACCTGCTAATTCTTCTTACAAATCCATCTCTGTCCATATTGTCCAAGACTCTACTTGTGCAACTGTCCATAATGCTAACCCATTTATCATTATACTATCAAATTGTACTTATTCTAACTGATTTCTTTGAATTTTTATTCTCAAACTATGAAAGCTACTCGAAGGATGGTTCTTTGGTCTGTCACAGCTATCACATAGACTCCCCCTTTCTAATATTCATATTACTTGGGAGTCTCTAAGATGGATGGCTCAGAACAATTCATGCTCTGATGTGTATTCATCATCATCTTCATTGGTAGATTCATCATCATCTTCATGGGTAGATGAATTATATCTTTGAGCTCTGATTTGGAACCTCTTAGAAAAGGAGTTATAGCAAATATGGCATACCTTGCTGAATTCTAGCTTATTCTAGACAACGACCTTGCAGAGCGTGCCCCACACAAAATATTTGATGAATTGATCTGAAACTATTACACAGAATACTGCAGACTGTACCCTAACTAACACATTTGGTCTCACTTAATTTAGATCTTTTATGAAGAAGTTGTGACATTTTTACCCGAAACAACTAATTTTGACTAGTTTCAGGACTAGCCACAAACCCTATTTTCCACGGAGTGTAACTCCCAAAATACAACGACCCACAAGCTGAATTTTTTACCACCGATACTTGGATATGTTTTCTCACTTGCATAGCAATTTCACGGTCTGAATCATTATATAAAAAAAGTTATAGCAAAAATGGTGAGATGGCCTGTAAATAACATACCTTAGAAAACACCATCAAAAGAATTTATCCTTCCTTGCATTTTGGCCTTTTTTTCTTCACCTTCACTCAGAATTCTGGTTTATATATCCTTGGTTACCTCAAACACGTATAGATATTCAATATGCTCAAGTGTGATTCAAATGAGAAAACCTTGCCTCTGATTTATACTCTCCAAGTAGCTTTCTTAAAAACATCTTCTAGGTCACTTGGCCCACTTTCCTTATTTTAGGGTTGGGTCCACTTCTAATTTCTCCATTAAATTTATTATTGAAATAATTTATTTTGTATTCACTTTGAATTATAATACACTCATCACTTCACTTTATCATTTACCTTTTAAAATCTCTTAAACCACTTTGATTACTTTGACCTTTTGGGGCTTTTAGATGACATATGAGGGTCCGCCAACTTCATAAGGCCATAACTCTCAAACCGTGAGGAGTTATGTGACGTTCTACATACCACTAGAAATGGCATGACATGTACTATCCATATAGAATAGTATTATATGAAAATATATCATAACTCATACTGTTACCCATCAAACAAACTTGGGTCCATTACTCAAACCTGGGGTCTCCAACTTCTCATGGCCATAACTCTCTAACCATGCGGAATTATGTGACGTTCCACATACCACCGGAAATGACATGACAAGAACTATCCATCTAGGATATTTTCCCTGATAAATTCACTTTCCTTAATCTCATTATTTCACAATTAAGCATGGGTTCTCTTACTCCACAAAGCATCTTCCCATGAGGGTTTTCACCATAAGAGGACCACTTTGGAGTTCATCCATATTTACTTTTTATCAGAGGGTTTTCACCATAAGGAGACCACTTTGGAGTTCATCCATATTTACTTCTTATCAACCATAAAAAAACAATAATGAGTCATATTTACATCAAACAATATTGGGTCCATTACCTAAACCTTTGTGCTACGGAGCTTTCTTCAAGGGTTGACATCAATGATAATCAACCTTAATCAACAACCTCCCCCTTTGGCATTGATGGAAAAACTCTGATGCAATACTGAAATCATATCACTCGTGCTCCCCCTGGAACCATGCCTTTGTCCTTTGCATCTGATAAATCTGCTCCCCCTGGAACCATGTCTATATCCTTTGCATCTGATAAATATTCTCCCCATGGAACCATGCCTCTATCCTCTACATCTAATAAATATCTCCCTCTTTGTCATCAATGGCAAAGGTATATTTCCATTCAGGGTTCCTCCCCTTGACAGACTGTCCTCTTATGGTGTTTCCTCGTGTACATCTAAGACATATAAGATAAGCATTCAAAAATCATTCATTTTTGGAGTAGAAATAACTCCAAGTCTTTGGCGAAGATATTCAAAGGCTTCCCGTGGAAGTGGTTTTGTAAAGATGTCTGCCACTTGTTCTTTTGTGCCCACATACTCAACTCTGATATTCTTTTCTGCAACATGTTCCCATAGAAAGTGATACTTGATTGGAATGTGCTTCGTCTTGGAGTGCATCTTCGGGTTTTTTTTGAGATATTGGCGGCACTTGTATTATCACAATATATTGGAATGGGCTCATCATACTCAACTTGTATATCTGTCAAAGTTTGTTTCATCCAAAGAACATGTGTACAACATGTTGTTGTTGCAATATACTCTGCCTCGGCTGTAGATAGAGATATTGATGATTGTTTCTTGCTTAGCCATGATACCAAACACTCACCTAAGTAGAACGATGCTCCACTAGCGCTTCGTTGGTCGTCAATACAACCTGCCCAATCTGCATCTGTGTAGGTAATAAGTGATATATCTTTTCCTTTTGGATACCAGAATCCAAACTCTTATGTTCCTTTGAGATATCTGAAGATCCACTTTACTGCTAATACATGTGATTCCTTTGGTGTTGTTTGAAATCATGCCACCTGTCCAACTGCTTGCATTACATCTGGTCTAGATGTTGTCACATATAGTAGGTTTCCAATCATTGACCTATATTGCCTCTGATCTATAGACTTTGAATCATCATCTTTGCTCCACTTACAACTGGTTTGCATGGGAGTGACAACTGGTTTGCAATCTTCCATTCCGAACATCTTTAGCATTTCTCTGATATACTTGGTTTGAGAAATAAAAATTCCTTGATTACTTTGATGTATCTGAAGTCCCAGAAAGAATGATAGTTCTCCAAGTAACAGCATTTCAAATTCATTTTGCATATCGTTTGCAAATTTCTGGCTTAACATGTCATCATCACTACCAAAAATAATATCATCAACATAAACTTCAATTAATAAAATATTACCTTGACTTACCTTATTGTAGAGGTTGTTGTCTGCACTTCCTTTTCTGAACCCTGCTTGCTACAAATACTTATCCAGTCTAGAGTACCATGCTCTAGGAGCCTGTTTTAGACCTTAATTTGCACACATAATTTTTGTTCTCTGACAATTGAAATCCTTCTGGTTGTTCAATGTAGACTTCTTCTTCAAGTTCCCCATTCAGAAAAGATGATTTTGTGTCCATATGACATACTTTAACATTTTTTAACCATGCATAGACTAAAAGGAAACAGATTGCTTCCATTTTGGCAACTGGGGAAAATGTATCTTCAAAGTTGAATCATTCAATATGTGCATATCCTTTACATACTAATCTAGCTTTGTTCCTTGTAACATGTCCATATTCATTCAATTTATTTCCTGAAAACCCATTTTGTGCCGATCACATTCTTATTCTTTGGTCTTGGAACCAATTCCCATGTGTCATTTTTCTCTATTTGATCCAACTCTTCATTCAAGGCCTTATTCCAAAATTCGTCCTTGTTGACTTCTTCAAAACCGTTTGGTTCAATTGTAGATAAGAGTGCTAGGTGTATTTGTTCTGGTGAACGGATTATTCTTCTAGTCTCAACTCTTGCATCTTTGTTCCTAATAATTTGATCTGAAGGATTATTCTTTTGTACTCATTTACTACGTGTCTTTGGAGATACTTGTTGGACTTGCTCTTCTACTTCTATCAGATTCTCTTCATCTTCATCTTCCTCTTCTACTTCTTTTTCATCTTCTTCTTCGAAAAGTTGCTCCATTGATTTGTTTTCTTCTTCCTTTGATTCTGGTCTGCTTGTTTCATCAATTGTTACGTTGATGCTTTCCACAAATTTGTTTAATCTTAGATTGTAACACTTGTATGATTTCTTTGTACTTAAGTAACCAACAAGTATTCATTTGTCCGCACGAGAGTGAAACTTTCCCATTCTGCCATCTTCTCTTTTGATGTAGCATTTGCTTCCAAAAACTTTGAAGTGCTTCACATTTGTTGGTCTTCCTTTCCATAGCTCGTATGGATTTTTATCAGTGTTGTTTCTGAGCATTACTCTATTTTGAATGTGAACTGATGTATGCACTACCTATGTCCAAAAATTATCTATCAATTTGTAATCCATTAGTATTGTTTGAGCCATTTCATGTGTAATTATCATCCATTACGATAATGTTTCTTTGTCTTTGAACCACTCTTTGAACCAATATATGAATCCATGATCTCGTCCACTATCATATATCTATTAAAACCTGCTAAGTCTTCTTACAAATCCATCTCTGTCCATACTGTCCAAGACTCTACTTGCGCAACTATCCATAATGCTAACCTATTTATCATTATACTATCAAATTGTACTTCTACTAACTGATTGCTCTGAATATGTCTTCTCAAACTCTACAAGCTACTCGAATGATGGTTCTTTGGTCTGTTACAGCTATCACATAGACTCCCCCTTTCTAATATTCATATTACTTGGGAGTCTCTAAGTCGGATGGCTTAGAACAATTCATGCTCTGATGTGTATTCATCATCATCTTCATTGGTAGATTCATCATCATCTTCATTGGTAGAATCATTATCTCTCTGAGCTATGACTTCTTTCTTTCTATCTGTGGATTCATCTTTCACTACAATCTCTGAAAGTACAATCTCTTGAACCTGTTTCTTATTTACCTGTCCTTCCTTTCTTTCAGTTATTTTCCAAACCTTTCTATATCTAACATCTTTCCTTTTCTCTGTAAAATTTTCTTCATCTTGTTTTATTATCAATCTTGCGATCTCTGGTACCTGGTCTTTGTTCACCTATTCTTCCTGTTTTCTTATCCATACTTTCTTATATCTTATATCAATATTCTCTTTCATGGAAGTATTGATCATGCTTCTACAATCACTGGCTATGTGTCCATAGTTATGACATTTGTAACACTCAATGTTAGGTGCGACCACATAGGCACGGTATGCTTGAACATTTCGTTTATAATCCCTGCAATCTGCAACCTTATGTCCAAAGTTAATACAATAAACACAATGACCATAAAATAAATTTTCATACCTGAGAGTGAATGATCTTCTTTGTGGCGTAGTCCTTCTGGATTTTTTCTTTGACTGATCATGATCATGATTGAAGCTTCTTTGTGGCTTGAACATGGATGGTATTCTTGAATATGTATCTTCAATAGTTTTCTTAGATTCTGATTGACTATGATTCCTTCCTTTGAGTACTTCTGCATAACTCTTTCTATTTTCTTCATTTTTCTTTTCTAGCAACGTAGAGCGCTTCTCTTCATTCTCTACAACTGATGTGGATGTTTCTGTCTCTTCAACTTTCTTGTTGAGCTTGTCTATTTTGACTCTTAGTGTGACAACTTCTTCTTCAATATTCTCAACCTCTTCTTCTTTCTTCATTATCTGAGATTTCATGACCTCTTCTGTTCTCTTTGCTTCTTCTAGTTGTATTTTCAATGCAATTTTTTCTTCTTCCATTCTTCTCTCTTCTTGACCAAACTCTTCCTCAAGTTGGTTTAAATCATTGGTTATTTCCTTGAGATGATTCATCAATATCTTTTCTCTCTTTTCTACGTCTTCATTTTGTGCTGCTATGTTGGCTTCTAAACATTTCTTTTGATATTCTAGAGTTTCTTCAATTCTTCTGGCCTCTTCTAGTTGACCTCTTAAATTCTTGATGACCTGCTGATCCTTTTCATAACCTTGAACACTTTGCTTTTGCTTCATCAATTCTTTCTTGGATGACTTGTTTTCTTCTCTTTCTTTCCTTAGATATTTAATTGCACTGATCAATTTTTCTTTGTAATCAACTTTTGCTTCATCATACTCTTCCTCTTTTGAATCTGTCTGACATGATGATCATCTTTCTTCTTTTTTTGTATCTTCATCTTCTTTGGCATTTTCTGAATCTGCGATGGGTAAAAAAATATATGTCATGTAACTTATCCCAAAGTTCTTTGGTTGATGAACATTTACCAACCTTTTCTCTTACCAGTTTAGGAAATCCTTCCCAGATGAAATCCATTACTATTTTGTTATTCTTCTTCAATTCTTTTTTGTTTGCAGTCTTAGCCCTTTTTGAACTATCATATCCTATAACAACTGATACCCAAATATAATGTCCCTGTGTTTGTAAAAATACTTCCATCCTTCTACTACACATCTCATACTTAAAACCATTCTGACCACTAAACATTGGTACTCCATTCTCAGACTAATCCATGATTTCCTTCCAGTGATTAAACTATTTCCTAAAAGAACCTTGCTCTGATACCAATTGTTGGATTACTGAGAGGGGGGGTGAATCAGTAATAGAGCAATGTAATCCCTTTTAACCATATAATCTAAGTGTTATATCAATGAAGCATTATCATCCAATAACTGCAGAGTAAATAAGCAATGAACAAATGAACAATCATACACATACATAGTACACCAGTGTTTTAAGTGAAAACCCAAATTGGCAGAAAACCACGAAATGTTTTTTCTTATATGCCTTGAAGAATTACATTCATTGGAAGCACCAACTTCCTTTGTTTTCCAACTGTAACTGTAAGGAGGCTCCAACCCCCTAGTTTATCATGCTACAACCTGAGGGAAGCTCCAACCCTCCAATTCTATGGCTACAACCAGAAGGAGGCTACAACCCCCAATGTTCTCTGGTTACAATCGGAAGGTGGCTACAACCACTTGTCCTTGCCCCGTCCTACCACCCTGAAGTAGAAGTAAAATGATGGAACCACTGTCACACTATCACTGTGAGACATACCGTTGTAAACCTGTACCAATAAATCTGAACCATGCATCAACATGTGTCTCAACCTATAATCAACTTGTACCATAAACAAGTGCATCAACCATGCACCGATCTGTAATCAACCTGTGCCATAAACAAGTGCATCAACCATGCACCAACCTGTAATCAACCTGTACCATAAACAAGCGCATCAACCATGCACCAACTTGTAATCAACATGTACCATAAACAAGTGCATTCAACCATGTACCAAGTATGTACCAATCATGAGTCAACTACTCATCAACTATGACTCATCAATATGTACCAACATTATCAACTATACACCACATGTATGTGTGCCAACTCATAAACTACTTGTCTCAACCATGTACTCAACATGTACCACAAACAAAAGCCCTCATCAATTTCATCATCCAAATATGATTTGTAGCTCTATAATAGACCTGGTGTATAAGATCATATTCTTGCAAACCTTCCTTAACTTTAAAAACAAGAGACTAACATTTTCATCAAACTTTTATTTAGTCTCACATGCCTAGTTTTGGATTAGTCAACAATACTAACTTGAAGTAATCATAACTTTGAACCTGTAATGTATAAAGATATGAAATTGATACACAATTTTCTTCAGTGTGTGTTATTCAATTCCTCCAAGTTTCACTACATGGAACCTCTCAAAAAAGGAGTTATAGCAAAAATGACATACCTTGCTGAATTCTGGCTTATTCTAGAGAGATACCTTGTAGAGCGTGCCCCGCACAAAATGTTTGATGAATTGATCTGAAATTATTACATAGCATACTACAGACTGTACCCTAACAAACACATTTCGTCTCACTTAATTTGGATCTATTATGAAGAAGTTATGACGTTTTTACCCGAAACATCTGATTTTGACTAGTTTCAGGACTAGCCACAAACCTTATTTTCCACGGAGTGTAACTCCCAAAATACAACGACCCATAAATTGAATTTCTTACCACCGATACTTGGATATGTTTTCTCACTTTCCTATCAATTTAACGGTCTGAATCATTATAGAAAAAAAATTATAGTGAAAATGGTGAGATGACTTGTAAATAACAAACCTTAGAAAGCACCATCAAAAGAATTTATCCTTCCTTGCATTTTGGTCTTCTTTTCTTCACCTTCACTCAGAATTCTGGTTTAGATATCCTTGGCTACCTCAGACACATATAGATATTCAATATTCTCAAGTGTGATTCAAATGAGAGAACCTTGCCTCTTATTTATACTCTCCAAGTAGCTTCCTTAAAAACATCTTCTAGGTCACTTGGCCCACTTTCTTTATTTTAGGGTTGGGTCCACTTCTAATTTCTCAATTAAATTTATTATTGAAATAATTTATTTTGTATTCAGTTTGAATTATAATACACTCATCACTTCACTTTATTATTTACCTTTTAAAATCTCTTAAACTACTTTGATCACTTTGACCTTTTGGGGCTTCTAGATGACATATGAGGGTCATCCAACTTCGTAAGGCCATAACTCTCAAACCGTGAGGAGTTATGTGACGTTATACATACCACCAAAAATGGCATGACATGTACTATCCATATAGAATAGTATTATCTGAAAATATATCATAACTCATACAGTTACCAATCAAACAAACTTGGGTCAATTACCCAAACCTGGGGTCTCCAACTTCTCATGGCCATAACACTCTAACCGTGAGGAATTATGTGACGTTCCACATACCAATGGAAACAACATGACAAGCACTATCCATCTAGGATATTTTCCCTGACAAATTCACTTTCCTTAATCTCATTATTCCATAATTAAGCATGGGTTCTCTTACTCCACAGAGCGTCTTATCGTGAGGGTTTTCACCATAAGCGGACCACTTTGGAGTTCATCCATATTTACTTCTTATCAACCATGACAAAACAATAATGAGTCATATTTACATCAAACAATATTGGGTCCATTACCTAAACCTTTGTGCTACGGGGCTTTCTTCAAGAGTTGACATCAATGACAATCAACATTAATCAACAACCTCCCCCTTTGGCATTGATGGAAACACTCTAATGCAATATTGAAATCATATCACTCATGCTCCCCCTGGAACCATGCCTTTGTCCTCTGCATCTGATAAATCTTCTCCCCCTGGAACCATGCCTCTATCATTTTCATCTGATAAAACTGCTCCCCATGGAACCATGCCTCTATCCTTTGCATCTGATAAATTTCCCCCCCTTTGTGATCAATGGCAAAGGTATCTTTCCATACGGGGCTGCTCCCCCTGACATATCGTCCTCTTATGGTGCTTCCTCGTGTAAAACTAAGACATATAAGATAAGCATTCAAAAAACATTCATTTTTGGAGTAGAAATAACTCCAAGTCTTTGGCGAAGATATTCAAAGGCTTCCTGTGGAAGTGGTTTTGTAAAGATGTCTGCCACTTGTTCTTTTGTGCCCACATACTCAACTCTGATGTTCTTTTCCTCAACCTGTTCCTATAGAAAGTTATACTTTATTGGAATGTGCTTCGTCTTGGAGTGCATCACCGGGTTTTTTTGAGATATTAATGGAACTTGTATTATCACAATATATTGGAATGGACTCATCATACTCAACCTGTATATCTGTCAAAGTTTGTTTCATCCAAAGAACCTGTGTACAACATGTTGTTGCTGCAATATACTCGTCCTCGGCTGTAGATAGAGATATTGATGATTGTTTCTTGCTTAGCCATGATACCAAACACTCACCTAAGTAGAACGATGCTCCATTGGTTCTTCGTCGATCATCAATACAACCTACCCAATCTGCATCTGTGTAGGCAATAAGTGATAGATCTTTTCCTTTTGGATACCATAATCCAAACTCTTATGTTCCTTTGAGATATCTGAAGATCCTCTTTACTGCTAATATATGTGATTCCTTTGGTGTTGCTTGAAATCGTGCCACCTATTCAAATGCCTACATTACATCTGGTCTATATGTTGTCACATATAGTAGGTTGCCAATCATTGACCTCTATTTCCCCTGATCTGTAAACTTCGAATCATCATCTTTTCTCAACTTACAACTGGTTTGCATGGGAGTGACAATTGGTTTGCAATCTTCTATTCCGAACATCTTTAGCATTTCTCTGATATACTTGGTTTGAGAAATAAAAATTCCTTGATTACTTTGATGTATCTGAAGTCCCAGAAAGAAGGATAGTTCTCCAAGTAACGAAATTTCAAATTCATGTTGCATATCGTTTGCAAATTTCTGAGTTAACCTGTCATCATCACTACCAAAAATAATATCATCAACATAAACCTCTACTAATAAAATATTACCTTGACTTACCTTGATGTAGAGGTTGTTCTCTGAACTTCATTTTTTTAACCCT
>ML776804.1:747701-774778 GCA_009831015.1 Picea engelmannii
AATAATAATAATAATAACAGCTCCAACTACCGCCGCAGGACCCCAACCCTGCAAAGTTGAATCAAACAAAAGAAAACAACAACCACCAAACTAGCGAGAAAGCATGAACATGCCCAACTGTAGCCCCAGGGCCCCAAAGTGTAAACCCAAGCCAAGCAAACATAACTAGCAACCCATGAACCACTGAACCAACAACAACCACTGAACCAGTAAACAACATATGTATCTCCAATGATTACGAAACAGCAGTCGAAGCACAGAAGGAACCAGAAACATACGACGAGCATGTCAGTAGAAATAAGCAAACATTCTTACTTGCAAACTGCAAACACTGAACAAAAAACATTCTTACTTGCAAACTGCAAACTCTGAACAACAAACAAGGAATAAAAAATGAAACTATGGCATGGAAACTTACTCTGGAATGATGAAAGGCAGAAGCACAGGTCGAATTGTGAACCAAACAACAACAAGCAGCAACCGACGAACCAACAAAGAAGAAGCACTCGCCGAACCAACAAACAATGTATGTAGCTTCAATGATGATGAAATTGCATTGCAAAGCTAGAACAAGGATGAAACATACAATGCCTATTCAACTGACGGTGGACAACAATATTGTGCAAAATCACTGCAACATTGTATGGAAAATTTCGAGGAAAAATGTACTCTGAGAAGCGTATTTAGATAAACATTTAAGTCTGTCATGTTGTCTAAGGACCTCGTGGAATGTAAACATTTCAGATGTCAGGCCTGTTGGAGGACCTCGTGTCATGTAAACACTTAAGCTATCAGGCCTATTCAAGCACCTCAAAAAAAGTGTCAATACATTCCAATACAAATACATGCGGCAAGGACGTTATAAACTTTGGAATTATCGATCACTATAAAGCTTGGATATCTAAACATTTCAATATGATTAGTACAAATAAAAACTTTCGGATATATTCAGCTAGCAGAAAATGCTAAGACAAACATTCGAAGTAATACTAGCATTAATCCACCTTCAAGCAATACAAATAAAAAATATATGCTTCAAAGATACTGTATACAATAAGAAAGTTTGGATATGTTACCATATAAAACATTGGGAATAGTGAAGCCGACATTACGACCTCCAATCTGTTATCCAATCAGATCAGTACATATATGGTACTTTTTATTATATAAAAATCAATGTTTTTAGTTCCCTAGCTCCAACAATAGATATTATGCAAATATTTGTGGTCAAAGGACAAACTAATATGTAGTCAACGAATTATCGATCGCTAAAGTCCCTCTATGCCTACGACAGGGACTAATAACAAGACATCATTCAAAAATACAAATTGACATAAATTTAGATATCTTCCCATTTTTTAACTAGATATTGCCCTTATTCTTTTAACTTCTATAATTGCTCTGCTTAAGCTTTTAGCAATTATGAAAAACAATAATGAAGAAAAAGGGCACCCTTGTCTTAGACCCTTGAAGGGTTAAAAAACCTTGAAGCAAACACACTTATTAACATACGTGATCATAGTGACACCGTGATCAAAGTTAAAATTTTCATCAAAAAGTGGGCCTTTTTATTGTCATTTATCACATGTTTCCAAAACATTACACAATAACTATATAAAAATGAATAAATTATTAAGTGGATAAAGTTATTTTCTTTACAAGTGAAATTATCTCCCAAATTCAATAAGAATTTTGACAAAAGTCATAACTCCACTCAATGAATGAGAATTTCGACTATAACCTTTATCCTTATGGGTTTTGGCCCATTTTAAGATGGATCTATATTGTCAAAATTTTGAACAAATCAGTGAAATAAAGTATAGCTTTACCTCAATGAAAATGTTGAGTTCGTGCATTTTATTTATTTATCTAAAATAGAGAAAACTTGTCAATAATCATCAACGCAATATGATAATTTTGCCTAAACTAGTGCAAGTGTCTGAATCATCTAATACCTAAGAAGTTTGATCAAGAGCTGTGCATTTAGCCCCTCTAGGGCACATCAATTCCTAGTGATAACGAAAGTTGGGCGATGTCGTGATAACCTCACATTTTGCCAAGAAAGACATAGATTTTAGTATCTGTGAGACTAGTAAATAGTAAAAACTCTCATTTAAGAGATTTCACTGCAACACCCCTACCAAGTGAGCACTTTGGCAATGAAAAGCAATGTTAGGTCATACTCAAGGACCCGAGTTTATATGCTTATTAACTCTTCTTTTGAAGATGGAAAAACCTATCATAACTCAATTGTCAACCAACAATAAGGACAAACATCATTGGCTATTACTTGCAAGTGTGTGTTGATTCATCATCAATACAAGATTTTGTTTTCCCGTGGCAAACTATCCAGATATGCTTCCAGACATGGAAATATAATTTTGCAGAATCTTTGTTGTACATATCATATCTCAAGTACAAGACAAATTGTATCGTGGGCACACCAATCTGTGTAGAGGACAAAGAACATGTATTGTCATATGGGCACATTTCACCAAACATGGTTTATAAATGCAGCCTGCATATTCTTTTTTTAACAAAAAAACAACGAATATTGCAATTTCGCATGCACTTCTCGAACTGTTTTTCATGCAACTATTTTCTTTCATGCTAGCACTGAAGCACCAACAAAATCTCACAACATAACACATATTGACTACGTCAGACATGGAAAATAACACAACTGCATGTCGACTCGTGGGTGTAGGGGTTGAACACCGTAGAGCGCTTAAAATGCCAACAACAACAATAATAATAAAATATCTCCAACTACCGGCGCAGGACCCCAACCCTGCAAAATTGAATCAAACAAAAGAAAACAACAACCACCAAACTAGCAAGAAAACATGAACATGCCCAACTGCAGCCCCAGGGCTCCAAAGCGTAAAACCGAGCCAAGCAAACAGAACCAGCAACCCATGAACCACCGAACCAACAACAACCACCAAACTAGTAAACAACATATGTATCTCCAATGATTACGAAACTGCAACCAAAGCACAAAAGGAACCAGAAACATACAACGAACATGTCAGTAGAAATAAGAAAACATTCTTACTTGCAAACTGCAAACACTGAACAAAAAACATTCTTACTTGCAAACTGCAAACACTGAACAAAAAACATTATTACTTGCAAACTGCAAACACTGAACAACAAACAAGGAATAGAAAATGAAACTATGGCATGGAAGCTTACTCTGGAACGATGAAAGACAAAAGCATAGGTCGAATTGTGAACCAAACAACAACAAGCAACAACCGACGAACCAACAAAGAAGAAGCACTCATCGAACCAACAAACAATGTATGTAGCTTCAACAATGACGAAATTGCATTGCAAAGCTAGAACAAGGATGAAACATACAATGCCTATTTAACTGGTAGTGGACAACAATATTGTGCAAAATCACTACAACATTGTATGGAAAATTTCGAGGAAAAATGTACTCCAAGAAGCGTATTTAGATAAACATTTAAGTCTGTCAGGTTGTCTAAGGACCTCGTGGAATGAAAACATTTAAGCTATCAGGCCTGTTGGAGGACCTCGCGTCATGTAAACACTTAAGCTGTCAGGCCTATTCAAGCACCTCAAAAAAAGTGTCAATACATTTCAATACAAATACATGCGGCAAGGATGTTATAAACTTTGGAATTATCGATCACTATAAAGCTTGGATATCTAAACATTTCAATATGATTAGTACAAATAAAAACTTTCAGATATATTCAACTAGCAGAAAATGCTAAGACAAACATTCGAAGTAATGCTAGCATTAATCCACCTTCAAGCAATACATAGAAAAAATATATGATTCAAAAATATTGTATACGATAAGAAAGTTTGGATATGTTACCATATAAAACATCAAGAATAGCGAAGCTGACATTACGACCTCTAATATGTTATCCAATCAGATCAGTACATATATGGTACCTTTTATTATATAAAAATCAATGTTTTTAGTTCCCTAGCTCCAACAATAGATATTATGCAAATATTTGTGGTCAAAGGACAAACTAATATGTAGTCAACGAATTATCGATCGCTATAGTCCCTCTATGCCTATGGCAGGGACTAATAACAAGACATCATTCAAAAATAGAAATTGAGATAAATTTAGATATCTTCCCATTTTTATACTAGATATTGTCCCTATTCTTTTAACTTCTATAATTGCTCTGCTTAACCTTTTAGCTATTATGAAAAACAATAATGAAGAAAAAAGGCACCCTTGTCTTAGACCCTTGAAGAGTTAAAAAACCTTGAAGCAAACACACTTATTAACATACATGATCATAATGACACCGTGATCAAAGTTAAAATTTTCATCAAAAAGTGGGCCTTTTTTATTGTCATTTATCACATGTTTCCAAAACATTACACAATAACTATATAAAAATGAGTAAATTATTAAGTGGATAAAGTTCTTTGCTTTACTAGTGAAATTATCTCCCAAATTCAATAAGAATTTTGACAAAAGTCATAACTCCACTCAATGAATGAGAATTTCGACTATAACTTTTATCCTTATGGGTTTTGGCCCATTTTAAGATGGATCCATATTGTAAAAATTTTGAAAAAATCAGTGAAATAAAGTATAGCTTTACCTCAATGAAAATGTTGAGTTCATGCATTTTATTTATTTATCTAAAATAGGGAAAACTTGTCAATAATCATCAACGCAATATGATAACTTTGCCTAAACTAGTGCAAGTGTCTGAATCATCTAATACCTAAGAAGTTTGATCAAGAGATGTGCATTTAGCCCCTCTAGGGCACATCACTTCCTAGTGATAACGAAAGTTGGGCGATGTCTTGATAACCTCACATTTTGCCAAGAAAGACACAGATTTTAGTATCTGCGAGACTAGTAAATAGTAAAAACTCTCATTTAAGAGATTTCACCGCAACACCCCTACCAAGTGAGCACTTTGGCAATGAAAAGCAATGTTAGGTCATACTGAAGGACCCAAGTTTATATGCTTATTAACTCTTCTTTTGAAGACGGAAAAACCTATCATAACTCAATTGTCAGCCAACAATAAGGACAAACATCATTGGCTATTACTTGCAAATGTGCGTTGACTCATCATCGTTGTTCAAGGAAAATCATGCTACTTGAAATTACCCATTGGTGGTTCATAAGGGGGTAGACTTTTGCTCCAGCCAGATGCCTCTGGATCTTGGGCCATTCCCTATTTCCTTATGTCTGAGGAAGATAAGCCTTAGTAAATCAAAAAAAAAATTAAGTCTTTAAGACCAGAAAGCAATTTCAACCTACATAGTAGCTTCAAGTAAACCAATATCTCATAATAATCATTGTTGAGACTATAACAAAAAAATTATATACTTACAAGTAACATCTAACCTTAATCCATACATAAAACTAAATACTATTGCGTTAGCTATGAAACCTCAATGTAACCAAACCTCATGACTTTGCGCACACTCTTCCAGTTTGGGGAGAGGTCATGAGTTCGAAACCTGTGTCCCTTGGGGCTGCGAAGCTTTATCACTCCCATACCAGCCACTATGTGGGGAAGTATCTGGGGTGGGTTTCCAGCGCGGAATCTCCAACGTGAAAAAAAAAAAACCAAACCTCATGACCACATACCACATAATCATTAGCTCAATAATATAGAAATATAAAAAATCTACAGACACGATATTCCAAAATCAATATTTTACGTCATACTACTACACTCAAATTGACCATTTGATCTCCATCATACCCGAGGCCAGGTTGCGCTCTTTACTTGCAACGGACGGAAGTATCGTGAAAATGCCACGGGGAATACCCCATGCCTATATAAACTCATACCCCCGGGTGGATATTTTATAAATTTGTCCTTCATTGTGCTGTACCGAACAACATATCGCGAGGGCGGTTGTTGTAAGGAGTCAAAGATTGCAGAGCAGATATAGATCAGGTGGAGAAGGACGGTGGGGAGATGGGTAGCCCAGGACCTGGATGGGCTGGTTGGGCTCGTGGCAAGCTAGATCCTCTTCTCGTAATTCTCAAAAAGTACGTCTCCGATCTCCTCCTACTGCTGTTCCTTTGATTTTCAGTATTCAATGACTGGGCCTGTGGGCATTTTTTGTTTATTGGGTCTAATAGGTATTTTTTGAAACCTTTGATTTTCAGTATTCAATGCCTGGGCCTGTGGGCATTTTTTGTTTATTGGGCCTAATAGGTATTTTTTGAAATCATTGGTTATTGGATTTTAAGGGGTAATCTAAGTTCCGAGGATTGGATGGGTTCCCACTGTTTGTTGGTTTTACTGAAGTAGGGTTCTGATTTGTGGGCATTAGTCCGAGATTCGCTTAATAGAACCAGCTATAGAGTAACGCCTTGAATCTGAAAGATTTTTGGATTGTTCATTTTGTTTAATGATTGAATCCATAGATTTTGTTGGCGTGGTTTTCATCTTCTGGTGAGTTTGGCTGATCAGTGATGGGGGATTGGCATTTATGTGAGCAGGGGTGCAGAGCCAAAGCAATTAGCCCTGTCTTCAGCTTTGGGCATTACCTTGGGTATTTTTCCCATTTGCGGTATGTAATACAGTTCCATTCTAATGATGAATTGAATAGAATATAGTATTATGAAATATTTTCAAGGAAAGTTTAATGGATGTTGATTTGCGGTATGAAACACAGTTCCATTCTAATGATGAATTGAATAGAATATAGTATTATGAAATATTTTCAAGGAAAGTTTAATGGATGTTGATCTGCGGTATGTAACACAGTTCCATTGTAATGATGAATTGAATAGAATATAGTATTATGAAATATTTTCAAGGAAAGTTTAATGGATGTTGATCTTTTGGAGAGAAGTGAGGTGCATTTTACAGCGTGCATTCCTGTGAGTTGCATTGGGTGCATTGAATATAGGGCTAATCTTTTTGGTCTTTTGGAGAGATTGGAGAGAAGTGAGGTGCATTTTACAGCGTGCATTCCTGTGAGTTGCATTGGGTCAATTGAATATAGGGCTAAAGCTGCATTGGGCCCATTGAATATGGGCCTAAAGCTAGGTCTGATATGCACTTTTCTAAAACAAAGAAAAGAGGACTATTGATTAGATTTGGTTTTACTAATAAAATGCAAAAGAAAAAGGGAACCATGGTAAGCTTGAGCTATACCTCTTGCTGTGTTTCCTCTTTGACATATATGCCCTCCTTTGGCATTAGGTTATTTGCTCTATGGTCAACCCAAATGGTTTCAGTGGGATTGGATTGTTATGACTAGTAGGCATTGCCAACCACTAGCGTCTCAGTCAAATCTATCTTGTATTCTTTCTGAGGTAGCGCCATGGAGTGCAGTGTTAATACTAGGAAACGATGGAGTTGGTAGTATTTAATAGCTTAGGCCATGCATTTTGAATACCTCTTGATTCTTTTGAACCTAGAGCCAAAGCAAACATGCTAGTTCTCCTTTCATGACCCCTTTGGTTCTATGATGTGGGAATCTCTACCCCTCCTTGCTTTTTCATGACCCCTTTGGTTCCATGATGTGGGAATCTCTACCCCTCCTTGCTTGTGTAGGAGAGGTAACCTGTATGACCGCCCTTTGGTTCCATGTTGTATCATTCTTTATGTATTATTATAGTTCATACAAGTTTTATTATGCCCTTGGAAGCAGGTACAACAGTGATACTATGTGGGGTTGCTGCTGCTTTGCTTGGATCCAGAATTCACACACCGACTCTGATGCTTGCCAACTTTGTTGCCATGCCCATAGAGCTGAGGTGAGGACAATTTTTTTTAGCAGGGAGATTTTCCCATGATCAACGAAGGCTAGATGATATCCCTTTTTCTCTTTTCCGTGTTAATAGTTGAAGCTGCAGGACATTTGGAGAACAACAGTTTGCCTAATGTCATCGGTCTCTATCCTGCTATGTAGTTTGGTGGTGCCTTTCTTGCGTCTTGGTGAAATCATCTCTGGCGGGGCTCATTTTGCTTTGTCTTCAGATGCACTGAGGATGGTCATAACTGGTCAAGCTTCTCGTGATGTTCTCCTTGGAGTCTTGCACGTGGTAAATGTACTTGTCAGGATTGCATGTTACTGAAGCTTCACTTTCAGTATTGGAGTTTATATATGAAGTGCTGATAATTTTTCTTCCCTCATTGGCAGCTGATTGGTTGGGCGGTAACAGCTCCCTTCATCTTGGTTGTACTGTATGTTGTTTTTATTCCCTGCTTTAAAGTCCTTGTTCGTAAATTCAGTTCTCATCCACCGAGTCCAAAGAAGACACATCATCCTCAGCCAGAACCCAAGCCCAAGATCAGGGATGCCTGATTTCTTCTGGATTAATAAGAACAGGGAGAAGATTATAAGGGATGGACATTTAACAGCTCGTGTGAAATGTTCTAGGTTGAAGTGGTTTAAGTGCAAATGTACATAACTATGCAACATTGACAAATTTATATCTTTAAGGACTTTCACATTGCTTGGTGCCCCAAGAAATCCTTCTGGCTAATCACATGTAATTATATCCGGTTATATATTTTACAAGATGTTACGTTTTGTTTTCACGGTTAAACATGAAAATTTCCAAAAAGTTGTAATGATTTGGATTGTATTCAAGTTGGTTGCTGGTTGGCGGAGTTGACCCTCCATTTGTGTGAGGATTCTGAAAAGTCTATTTCTTAACAAACTGTGTGGGCTGATAAATTCTATGGATGAAGTAGGTCGCAGGCTGCTAGACCATATGAAGCAGCCTTTAAAAGAATCTGTGCTGTCTGAATGAACGACTACCCTTTTACCGCCTTGTTGAAGGTTCAATATGTAATGAATGCTTTTTTGCAAATCATGGAGTTGATGTGATGTCAAATATGTAATGAATGATTTTTTTGCAAATCATGGAGTTGATGTGATGTCATCCTCCCTTGCTTCAGATTAACATTGCCGACTCTTGGTGTCATACATTGTAGGCCGTCTTTATCCCCGGGTTGTTATCTGTGTGATTTCCATAATAATTGGTTTCCAGAAAAATTGTGGATTGGTAAAGATTTTGGTGCAGGTAATGCTTTATAAACCACTTCTATTTTGCAATTAACATTTTGGTGCAGGTAATGCTTTATAAACCATCTCTATTTTGCAATTGTTAATTGTTATGCATGTGAGAGAGCAATTTAATAATTTAATGAAGAGTTAAAACTCTTCATTGTTATAAAACATAATTTAATGAAGAGCTAAAACTCTTCATTGTTATAAAACATGAACAGTTTCTTTTACTTCTTGAACTTGTTAATTGTTATGCATGTGAGAGAAATTTAATAAACTCTTCATTGTTCCAAAACATGAACAGTTTTTTTAACTTGTTAATTGTTATGCATGTGAGAGAGCAATTTAATAAACTCTTCATTGTTCTAAAACATGAACAGTTTTTTTTACTTGAACTTTTCAATTTAATCAATGAATATTGTAGTATAGTCTTCTAAAGAGTAATTTAATCAACTCTTCACTATTGTTGAAGGTTCAATATGTAATGAATGCTTTTTTGCAAATCATGGAGTTGATGTGATGTCATCCTCCCTTGCTTCAGATTAACATTGCCGACTCTTGGTGTCATACATTGTAGGCCGTCTTTATCCCCGGGTTGTTATCTGTGTGATTTCCATAATAATTGGTTTCCAGAAAAATTGTGGATTGGTAAAGATTTTGGTGCAGGTAATGCTTTATAAATCACTTCTATTTTGCAATTAACATTTTGGTGCAGGTAATGCTTTATAAACCACCTCTATTTTGCAATTGTTAATTGTTATGCATGTGAGAGAGCAATTTAATGAAGAGTTAAAACTCCTCATTGTTATAAAACATGAACAGTTTCTTTTACTTCTTGAACTTGTTAATTGTTATGCATGTGAGAGAAATTTAATAAACTCTTCATTGTTCCAAAACATGAACAGTTTTTTGAACTTGTTAATTGTTATGCATGTGAGAGCAATTTAATAAGCTCTTCATTGTTCTAAAACATGAACAGTTTTTTTTACTTGAACTTTTCAATTTAATCAATGAATATTGTAGTATAGTCTTCTAAAGAGTAATTTAGTCAACTCTTCACTATTATAGTGTAGTCTTCTAAAGAGTAATTTAATAAACTCTTCACTATTGCAAACCATGATCAGTTTTTTATCAGTTTTTTTAGACTTGGACTTTTCAATTTGATCAATGAATATTGTAGTATAGTCTTGTAGGGATATTTGCATCAGAAGCTTATTGGGACTAGTGGGAGTGAGCATATACTCAAGAATTTGAAGTTCCTTATCATACAATAATTATGAGCGAACTTCATCACCCATTTTTGGTTATGAGCAAAATCAAAATCTTTTGGTTATGTTGTTTTACAATTTATTTACTTATGGCTCTTAGGGTTGGGGTTGGGGTTTGAGGATGGCTCTAACCGCCTCGTTGGATAGTTAGGATAAACTTGGTTAGGTCTGGCTTGGATATCCAGGAGTTGTCTCATTTGGTTGGACTATCTCCTCCTCCTCTCTCTTTATCTTGTAGTCTTAGACATATGATATGTTATCTGTTCAATAGATAACACTCTGGGCAAAATCAATTTATTTTAGTTATATTGTTTTACAATTTATTTACTTCTCTTAGGGTTGGGGTTTGAGGATGGCTCTAACGGCCTCGTTGGATAGTTAGGAAAAACTTAGAGTTACACAGATATTTTATCAACATTTATTTTACCTCCAAATGACAGATGAATGTTAAATTTGCAAACGTCTCATTCTTAATCAACAGGGTTTGAGAATGGCTCTAACCGCACCGTTGGATGGTTAGGAAAAACTTAGACTTTAACAGATATTTTAACATTTGTTTTACCTCCAAAAGACTGCTGAATGTTAAATATGCAAACACATCTAACTCTTAATTAACACGAGATCTACAAAGTATGACGTTTGACATTGAAATATAAAACTATGATCAGCCAGAGACATGAGACATTCATTCATTCACACAAACATAGAGAATGCTTGTGTTAGCTCTTAGTGATGGGTGTCATGCATTGTAGGCCCTCTTTTATTTCTTCAATTGATAACAGTCTGGCCAAAACCTCTTGGATTTATGGTTGTTATCTCTTCAATTGATATTATTGAAGATATTTAGTTGTGTTATCTCTTTATCTTGTAGTCTTGAATTTATGGTGTGTTGGCGTTTAAGGGAATTTGTGCTCTCTGAATGCACAACCACCTTTTTTACTGCCTTGTTGAAGGTTCAATCTATATAATGAATTGTAATACTCTTGTTTCTCCAGCTTGTAATTAATCATTACTTATGATTACCATGCTACGGCATGTGAACAATGTAAATGTTTTATTATTGTTTAGATTGCCAACAACTGACTATGGGGGTGAAGCCTTGAAGTATTGGCCATGATATTACTAGAGGAAATAGTGAGGAAACTGTAGAGAGGGTTCATTATGTCAAAATGATCCAATTTCTCTTTGCTGAAATAATAAGCCTCATCTTGATCCCAAGGAAAAATCAGTTAATGAGAAAATCCCTGGTGGTTGAACAATCAACTACCCCATTGAATGGAAGCATGGAGGGTTTGGCTGAGGAAACAGAAAATTGTCAGCCCGAAGTACCACAGAGTGTAGTTTCTTACAAGCCCAAATTGACCCGAGTTCCTTCTGACAGAAGGAATAGGACAGGCCCAGTACCTCGCTAGGGAGAAAAGAGAGAGGGCATGCAAGAGAAGAAAGATACTAGAGAAAGAAGAGAGCATGTGGGACTCTCCAGTTTAGAGAATAACTGAAAGAATAAGTTGTTCTCGTTACAGGAGAGAAACAAAGGAGGATTTCGGTCTTTGAGGAAGAGAATTGTTGAAAAAGAATGCACGAGCACGTGCAATAGAAAGATCAAAGAACTTGTGGAAGAGTTTTGAACTGGAGCATAGAAGACCGAAGGCCAGACTGGAGCAAAAGAGGGCCACGAGCTTGGTGTTGGCTGGAAAGAAATCGGTGTTGGAAGGAGAGGGTGTCGAGGGACAGTGTAGTTGTGAAAGGACTCTCTTGCACAGAGGAAATCTAGCTAGGAAGGCATCTGATAAACCCCGTGGAGGTCTTGCGCTCAGTGGGGAAGACGTGAGACTTCTACTGCTGCCAGAGAGGTGGAGGAGAGTAACCTCCCTAATACCTTTCTTGAGTTTGGAAAGAGAACCCAGAAAACCTGACTTGAGAAGAAGGTCGTGAGCTTGATGTTGAGGGAGCACTTGATAAACCTCGCAGAGTTTGTGGCAGAGAGAGGATCTTTGAGAATTTGCAGAAGTTTCCCTAGTGATATCATGGCTTGGCATGGGGGTGGCCAGAGTGCTAAGAGTGAATGCCTCTGAGCCTACGGTTAGGTGGAAAGGAGAACACCCACAGTCAGTTGGTTGGTTGTAACTTGTAATAGATAGGTATTTCATATACCATGTGCACTTGAATTGAAATGCATGATTTGAATGCTTGTATTTGTGCTATACATATCTTGGATATAGGAGGACGATGGTGTAATATCCCAAGGCCGAGCCCTAGTTGTAATTATGAATGTAACATGTTTTGTAGGCTAGTGAGCCAAGTACTTATAAGCTGGTAGGCTTATGTGTTTATTAAATCGAAGAGCCTAGATGTTAAAGGCCAGGAGCATGTTTTGTACATGTAAATATTCATATTTTTAATATAACAACATCGTTGCCTGTAGACCGACCACAAAGAAAGAGTATGGGGGACTAAGCTCCACTAGGATGGGTAAGGGAGGGGGGGTTGAGAGACTAGGAAAAGGAGCTAAGCTTGAGGGCTTAACCCAAAGGAATATTATAATTTATTTCCTTAAATTACTAAAGTTTGTAAATAAACCCAGTTATCCTAAGTTCCTTTAGGGAGAGGAATGAGTTCCAAGTGGAGAAGAACATGCTCTTGGAGAGCCAAGTGTCATCCAAGACGCATGCAGATTTATGGGGGGGATTCTCACCATTCTCAGGATTCAGACCTAGCTAACCATTCGTTGCCCGGATTCACCCACGCACAGAGCAAGCACACAATGAGTCGATCCGCCATTATTGAACCGTAACCATCTTGAACCTCTGCAACAAGCCCGAACTGATATCTTACTCAACCCGTACCCTGCGGGTTGCCTGTGTTTCACCGTTTCTCCACGTCTAGTTTCTATTGTTGTCATCACCTTGCCCGTGTGTTGAGAAGCGGGAGTGAAGAAGCGGGTTGTCAGGCCCGTGGATAGAAGAAGCAGGTTGTCAGACCTTTGAGCTACTCTCTCGAGGTGAGAGAGGTTGTTGTGATCAAAGAAGCAGGTTGTCAGGCTTGTGAGCAACTCTCTCCAGGTGAGAGTGTGTTGAAGAAGTGAGTTCTCTTGGAGGGAGTCCAGTAGTAGCTATAGAGCTCTGAGAATTCTGCCCGACCTGTTGTTGAAGCCCCGGAAAGGGAGGTAGAGAAGTCGATGGACTGTGTGATAGTGATGGTGTATACTCCTGGGGTGGGACAAGCATGTGGGGAATGAGAGTTTGTCAGTGGTGGGCGTAAGTGGCTCCTTGGAAGAAATCCTTCCTGTTGTCCTTGCCTAGCCTAGGAATCCCTTGCCCGGTGGAGTTTAGTTCTAGCCCGGGGGTGACCCACCGCTGAGAGTGATGAGCAACATGGTCTAAGGTTGGGAGGGTTGTGGAAGGTCTGCATGCAGTTGGTGCACTACAATTAAGAGATAAGTATCATTTTTGTGCTTAATGGTTAAATGATGCATTTTAGTGCATGTCTGTGATTCTTGTAATAATATCATGTGTTTCGTTGCATGTATGTGGAAGGTTTACACGTAGTCGGTGCACTACAATTAAGAAATAAGTATCATTTATGTGCTTAATGGTTAAATGATGCATTTTAGTGCATGTCTGTGATTCTTGTAATAATATCATGTGTTTCGCTGCATGTATGTTTTCATGTTATCTCTATTTATTTCTGTTAAGTTTATATGTGATCTATTCTGCAAAGAGCTCTGTCTACCATTGCCCAGTAGGTTTATGTATGGGCATGGACAATTTTAATTACCTATAACAGAGCTTGAGACCGCGTGTATCTGGGGTAGCATGGCCCGGCCTAGTTGGTCGTGGATGTTATAAAATGGTATCAGAGTAGAAAAGCAAAGATACAGTTGATTAGGTAGCGTTACCCGGCATAGGTTGATGGTCGGGGATGTTACAGATGGCATGATATTGTGTCAAAATGTGCCTCACATGAAATTGATGGTAATAATGCTTATTGTTTTTCTATAAATTGTTGTATTTGAATGGTTGTAAGATGACACGTTTGGCCTTTGTGCTGGTTGGAAAATCCTTTAAGGTGTTTTCCCAAGGATCAACTTCACAGTTCTAGAATTGGAACAGACTCTACGGGACCGCTACAGTCTTGTTGATCCCTCAAAAATACCTTTCCCTATTATAGAACGTGAGTTCTGTGAATAGAAGGCGCTTCCTTCAAACCAGTCGTCCAAGAGACCACAGGCTCATTCCCACAACCTTAACCAAATTTTGGCTAAGAGTTAGGAGTGTAGCCTTTGGAGCTTGACAAAGTTCCATAGGACCAGGACCATGGAACCCTTTGCTACACTAAAAAAGGAGCTAAGTTATTCGGGACTCCGAGAGTCCGAAGCTCCGCGGTGAATGAACATTGCAATGTCCTAAATGCGTCAAAGGTGACCTGTCGGATCGGTAACTTGACGGTTGACCGACAATTGGCGGTCAATTACTCGTTATCGTGGGATTCATCCCCTTGTTAAATCTCAATCCACTTTTCGGTCGTGAAGTAACGCGAGCCGTAGATCTGAGGATATTCAGGATCTCCCTTGACCATTGGATCTACGTCGTGGTCAGTCCGATGTTGACCACTCCGGGAGAAAAAGGGTGTTAATCGATCGAAATCTCCGAACGTTGAACTCGCGAAGTGATGTGGGTTGTAGATCTAAGGATCCTTCGGGATCCTTTTTTATCGTTAGATCAAGTGTTAATGGAAGGATAGAGTAAGGGAATCGATGACTGACAACAAGCGGTCATTCTGCCTTATGATCCTCCCAGTCGGTTACCCCTGGGACTAAAGACTTAGGATTGTGTGGATCGCGAGAGCATGCAGCCATGAATCCTTGTCAAATGTTGGATCAAACCAGTGAAGATTATGGGTCGTCCGATCATTATTCGACTCTTCGGCTAAACCCCACTTCGGATGATTCAGAATGCAAGGTGTGGAGTTTCCCCGAAGGCTGGAGTGACGTTAGCAGATGACATGGCCAAAGTACACGGTGGAGTTTGATCGTATGACAGAGCCACTGCATGTCAGCATGTGGCTAAGCCACGTGTCCTGCTGACTCATCGTATATGGTATAGGATCAGAGAGATGGGTACCACATGTCAAGGTGGTGTCATCGCCACGTATCTGCCAGGTGGCAGATGGTAGTAAGGAGATTTGTGCAGAACACCACGTACACAAGAGGGACCCGCTCTGGGAGTTCAGGATTTCAGAACTCTAGGTGTTTGGAGTGCTAAGACGCAAGCTCTAAAAGGGTCAAAGGTCGGAGCCACGTGACAAGACTCCAGAGGATTTGCAAATAAAGAAAAGTGGTTGAAGCGTCAAAGTGTCGAAGCACCGAAGTTTCCCCTGTTGTAGTGTCAAGCTCCGATAGGATGAGCCCACGTGCGTCATGGTGATGTGGTATGTTTGGATAGCTTCACGTGGCATTGTGGGATTGGACACGAATTAGGTGTGGGACCCCACCCCTCTAGTCAAGTCCAAACGATGTGTTAAGTGTAGGTAAATATTAACTGTTAGATCCAAAGGTGGATAGAACTCTACCATAGATTCTGGAGTAGAGAGAGGCTCTGGGACTTCAGGTCTCCGGGAAGCTTTAGTGTTGTACAAAAGAGCGTGGAAAGGCCGAAGTCCGGAGGACTAGGTTTCAGAGTCGGTCGCATGGTAAGGTAAAAGGGAAAATAAGAAGCACCGAGGTTCTAGAAGTGAATAAGCTCGCAACGAATCGACAGAGACTTTCCCTTGTAAACCCTTCTTCCACAGCCATGTCATTTCCAAAGGATGACAATTGGGGCCGCGATACTACCATGTTGGATGGTACGAGGAAAGTGAAGCCACGTGGCAAAGGGGGTGGCCATTGGCCAATGACACCTTGAAAACTTAGGAGGGCCATAACTCTCGAACCAGAACTTAGTTTTTGACTAGTTTATAGTTGTTGAAAAGCTCTCAGAGATCTGAAGGCAATGGTGCCCTTATCCGAGGGATTCAGGAAGCTGCGGAACCGAGGAGTTAGGAGTGTAGTTTGCAAATGGGTTCTTGTTCTATTTTATCTTGTCAATTTCGTTACGGAAGGGATTCTTCTGAGCTCGGCATAATCTATACTCCCGCTGCCTACTGAATTAAAATAGAATATTAAAAATCGCATTGACAAAGTAGCGTATTGTGCGCTCATCTTTGCAGAGATTTGCAGGTGTTAATGATTTGATAGACCATGTTGACTTTTCTTAATTAGCTTGGAATTTTTAGTATTTCCAATGTATGATTATTATGCCACAGCTGATCCTTTCTGTACTATGGTCAGCCTGGATGGTTCATTACAGGTTAACAACTTTAAAGGTGGGACTTAATGTGTGCATGTTGATTAGGCCCTGCAATTTATTTTCAACCTCATATGAGATACATATTAAATTTTTCCAAAGATAGCTATCAAGTTCATTGATAAAATTGTCTCGATGGAATATCTTGAAATTTTCATTTACTCTCAAGAGTTTCACAATGTAGTAGACTTCATCCAGAGTTATATACTTCATCAAGAAAAGTTGGAATCCAAAGCTCTTTCAGGATCAATAAGCCGTACTTGGTTTGAATATCCAAACAGTGCCTAAGACACATCTGAAAACATAGAAGACATCTACAAGCATAAATTAGATAATGGTGGATTTAGCAAACATACTTTGCTGTTATAAGTTTACTCATACATTAACAATTCTTAATTACCGAATAGTATGTTTGAACCACATTGTAGTTGTATGCAGACCATGGTGGATAGTGAAGAGATTTGGGATGCCCATTTAATTGGTGGAAATGACATCTGGACAAATGCAGAATCTACATTGGGGACGTTTGCCTCATCTCAAAATGAGTGGCAAATTTATTAGACTTTTTGAAATATGTGAGTGGCAAAGTTATATTAGACTTTTTGAAATATGTGAGTGGCAAATTTATTAGACTTTTTGAAATATGTTTGGTGGGGCAATACTTACTTATCTCATCAGGTGATCTCCAAACTTTACAATGTTCAGGATACTACTATGAACATGTGCCCTCTTCACGGAAGAAAAGGTTTGTTTCAACAAGTGTGCGAGAAGTACAATTATTCCTTGCTAAAGTGTCAAAACCTTAAATTCCCTCTAAATTTGCGAAGAGACATTGACCTTGAACAAAGCCAATCTTAAAGCCTTTTAAGATGGAGGCTTTAAGGCATGAGATTAGGTCGAAACTTCAGTTTCAGCTTTATTTTATTTTATTGGCTAAGGTTTGGTGTTTAGTGGCATTTGGCATTGGTAATGACTTCCAGCTAGGGGAGGGAAGAAGAAGAACCATCACAATGGCACAAGGGAAGAGGAAGAAACCCAAATTGTGGTTATGTGTTAGAGGATATTTTGTTGCCTTTGGTCAAAGAGTGAGGAATGGCCTTGAAAAATTTGAGGGTTAGTCCCCACTTTTATGTGTTCTCTCAAGAAATTGGATGCTACAACTAATACATGCAAGATTATGCAATTATTTGCAATTTTTTTAGTTATGGTTTATAGAACAAGTCTTTTTTTGGTTATGGCCTATAGAACATGTCTCAAGGAGTTGGATCAATAATGCTAAATGGAGAGGTTAAACGACTTAGTAGAATTATAAATTTGTGCAAAAGGTTTTTTCATAGCATTTTATCTAACATTGAAGACATGGATTGAATTTATGGAGGGCACTGGTTTTTTTTAACTTTGCCAACCTTCGTATGAGAAATTCACTAGAGATATTCAACCCCAAGAAAGAAGATTTAACCAAAGTCCCAATGTGGGTTTGTTTATGCTCACTCCCACTAGAATTTTGGTTTGAGGAGATTTTCAAAGGCATAGGTAACACTTTGGAGATACTCTTCCTATGCTTGTATTTGTGTTTACATGAACGTTTATAATTCCTTGTCGAAGTCAATATCGTTGGACTATAAAGATTGGGAATGGACCCAACCCTTGTTTTATGAGCAAGTTTCTTTTAGATGTATGAAATATCACGAGCATAGACATTTGATACAAGATTGTATCTTTAATATTCCACTTCAACAAGAGAAGATCATTGAGAATGAAGGATTTACAAAGGTGAAACAAGGAAAACCATAAAAAAAAACCATTGAAGGGACTCCTCAAAACCCATCCATAAATGGGTTCTATGTTATGGCAAACATGGAGGTGGTTGATGACAAGGAAAATTTTAGGGGCCAAATTTCGTCCATGGGCTAATTTTTCATGCTTTTACCCAAAAAAAGATTTGTCAATTTCCATTTTTTCTATAAGTGATTCGCCCAAATTCTATAGAATAAAATTATTTTACTTTAAAAATAGCCCAAATTTTATAGAAACTATATAAAATCCTTAGAAATTTGAATATTTTTACAAAAAAATTGCCAAACATTTTATAGTTTGAAGATTAATGATATAAAATCCTTAGAAATTTGAATATTTTTACAAAAAAATTGCCAAACATTTTCTAGTTTGAATATTAATGATATAAAATCCTTCGAAATTTGAATATTTTTACAAAAAAAATTGCCAAACATTTTATAGTTTGAATATTAAGGACTAGCAAGATTTGCCAGGGTTTCTATATTTTGAGATAAATTTCTATCCTTAAAATTATCCTTAGTTGATGAGAAGACTTGATGTAAGGAATCTCAATTAGTGCAAAGTAATCATCCGAAGCATATTTAAGGGAATGAGAAGAGAACTTCTATTCCAAATGGGTGGATATGACCAATGATCACTGGGACAGTGCAAGGGTGGCCAATCGACCCCCAAAGGAAATTAGTGCCAATTACCTACGGAATGGATAGAGAGAAAATGAATCTAATCGTTGAAAGATGAACGGACCCCAATCAATATCTATGAGAAAGAGTGTGGTTTAGTGCAACTGGAGCAACACAATGCCATAGAAGAAGTTCCAATGCAACTACAGGAGAACATCATTAAAGAAAGAGACATCAATCAGTGAATTAAATCAAACATAGAGGGGAGTGATGCTATGGAGGAGGATAAGGTTATGGTTGTTGTAGATATGTCATTATTGAATGGAGAATCCAAAGGAAATTGTTGGCCACAATGACAAAGGATGAATTGAAGCATCTTCAATGTGAACTCCTCAAAATGAATAAACATTAGCATAGGTTGCATTGAGGTATCTAAGAAAATGCTTGGAACGTAATCTCTTCCTCTCTTGAACTTAAAGCATAATTCGTCAATCCCCTACCTCTTCCTCCATGAAATTTTATCGTGGAATATACAAGGCCTTAATGCCCTAGGAAAATGAAGGTGTTTACAAAGAAACTAGCCATGGAAAAACTAATTGTGCATAATACAAGAAACCAAATTTGAATAAATGCTTCCTTTAGTGTGCGGGGGAATGAAATTTATAACGAACAACTCTAGAGGATTTGACAAGCTCCCTGACCATTTTATTGGATGTTAATTCCATAGTGATCAAGGACTTTGAGAGCATGCATTGGTGGTTGTGAAGGGATTTCATCCATATGCATACCAACAAAACTACTATCTCAACTCACCTTAATGCCCTTATCAATTTATGTAGGAAACTTAGTGGCTAGGATAGCCTATTTGCTTTTAACTCACGAAGAAGGGAGGAAAACTAGAGAATGGGAGGATGTTTCAATATGATATTGAAAAGGTTGGTTCGTTTTTTTGATTCAACAACCCTTTAATGGAGATATAATGGTGGAAGTTTTAACACTCTTTGGAGTGGGCTTTGGTCACTGGCCCGTCTTCTTTCAATGATATGAGCATTTGAGGTTGTTGACGCTTGAATCTGTCAGGATTGAAACGACAACCCCACAGGGATACAAATCCCCCTACGTTTTTATAGAGGTGGTACTCCTCTTTTTAAGATTTTCTTGGAACTCTAGATTTTTAGAATATAAGACTTTGCATAAGTCTGTCGTGATAATCAAAAAAATATAAAGATTGCAAGAAAAAATAACAAGAAAGAAAATGTTTTGTTTTTTTTTAAAGAGAGTTCTTGAGAAATGACCAGGAACCACACACTTCATACACTTGAAAAATATAGACAAAATTTTCTCACATCCATCATAGTTAAACTAAAGATTTATGATCACATAAAATAAAAGAAGATGGTTTACATGCATAAGAGAATTTTAATCAAGTAAAAACATGGGGAGCTCAAAAAAAGATAATGTTAGATCAATCTCAAATATTTTATGTTAATGTTTAAGCCATTATTATAGTTCTTTGCATTTCAATAGATAACTATAGCACAACACAAGATCACTGAGAAATACACAATCACAAAAGACACAACATTTATCCTGGGAAACCCTCTAGGGGAAGAAAACCCAGCAAAACTTCCTTATTATAGATAGCCAATACAATGCCAAGAGATAACTCAAGCTAATACAGAAGATCCTCTCCCAAAGATGCGCCACTCTCTCTCTCTCTCTCTTCTCCAACTGCAGTTCCGAAACTTGTCTCTCAAAATGAGCAAGTGAGGTGTGTACCTAAGTGAGGCGCTAACCTCCTTATTTATACAAGACTGGCACGTGTGGGAGTGTCCTTTCACTAGCAGGGTCGACTTCTTCTATTGGGTGGTTATAACCACCTTTATTATATTCCAGGGCTTCTTTGATATATTATGGGGCCGACTTCTCTTTCTGCCTATTACAATTATATTATGACTAATCCGCAAAAGGGGATTTGGTCTTTTTACAATAGCCGACATGATCAATCCACAATGGGGATTGATCTAATGAATAATATATCAAATAATAATAAGAATACACTTTGCAGTTACATTATTTTAACACTCCCCCTTAACAAGAAGGGTATTCTTCAACAGCATCATGCAAGAGAGAGGACGACATCATCAACAGCATCAAGTGGGTGAGAGGACAGCATCATCAATATCATCTTGGAACACTGACTGGCGTATCTATAAATCATTGGAAGTTTTCTTCATCGACAACATCGTTATTCTCAAAGGAATGCAATCATCATTTGCATCAATATGTATTAGTATAAAGCTAATACATCATCATCATCACAGCACGAGGCTGGCTCATCATAATACAGGACTGGCTTTACATCGCAGTTGTCAAGCTAGAAGCTCAGTACTCGTCTTTCTTTATGTCACAACAATCAAGCTGGAAGTAAGATACTAGATTGGCTTTACGTCACAGCTTCTCAAGCTGGAAGCACAGTACTAGTCTCATCTCAACGTCTTGCTTTACATCACAGCACTCAAGCTGGAAGCAAGATACTAGACTGGCTTTACGTCACAGCTTCTCAAGCTGGAAGCACAGTACTAGTCTCATCTCAACGTCTTGCTTTACGTCACAGTACTCAAGATGGAAGCAAGATACTAGACTGGCTTTATGTCAGAGCTTCTCAAGCTGGAAGCACGGTACTAGTCTCATATCAACGTCTTGTTTTACGTCACAACACTCAAGCTGGAAGCAATATACTAGACTATCTTTTTGTCACAGTTGTCAAGCCGGAAGCACAATACTAGTCTCATCACATCTTCTTGCTTTACGTCACAACCATTAGGTTGGAAGCAAGATACTACACTGGCTTTACGTTACAACTGTCAAGCCGGAAGCACAATACTAGTCTAATCACATCTTCTTTCTTTACGTCACAACCATCAGGTTGGAAGCAAGACACTAGACTGGTTTTACGTCACAGCTGTCAAGCTAGAAGCATAGTGCTAGTCTTATCTCATTGTCTTGCTTTACATCACATCAATAAAGCTGGAAGCAAGATACTCGTCCTGCTTTACGTCACAACAATCAAACTGAAAGTAGGATATTAGACTGGCTTTATGTCGCCGTTGTCAAGCCAGAAGCACAATTCTAGTATCATCACATCGTCTTGTTTTACATCACAGCAATAAGGCTAGAAGCAAGAGATGTCTCATCACAGCAATTACTCCCCCTTTCAAGGAAGGTCCTTTCAAACTATACCAAGCTTATCTTGAAAGTGCTCAAACTTTACATGAGATAGAGGCTTGGTCAACACATCAACAACTTGTTCATCCGTGCTAATGTACTGGAGCTTTAAGGCTCCTCTCTGCACCATGTCACGGATGTAATGATATCGGATCTCTATGTGCTTCGACCTGTCGTGGAATACAAGATTCTCTGTCATCTTTATGCAGCTCCGGTTGTCACATAGGATCGTGGTTGCTTCCATCTCTATGTCAAATAAACCGGTCGGCAACTTTCGAAGCCATATAGCTTCGCAGTTGGCAGAACATGCAGCAATGTATTATGCTTCTGCTATGCTAAGAGCAATGTTGGATTGCTTCCTACTCTGCCACGAGATCATGGCTGATCCCAAACTGAAACAACATCCTGAAGTGTTTTTTCTGTCAGAAACACTTCATGCCCAATCTACATCAGTATATTCACTCAATGTGAAATCATGATCTCCATCATAGCTGAGACCATAATCTATTGTACCCTTGAGGTACCTCATCACATGTTTTGCAGCCACTAGGTGAACATGTTTGGGTTCTACCAGAAACTAACTCAAGGTGTTCACAACAAAATAAATGTTTGGTTTGGTGTTCGTCAGGTACATCAACGATCCAATAATCTGTATGTACAGTGTGGCATCAATCAACTCTGACAAAGTGTCGACCAACAGCTTCAGCTTCGCTTCCATGGTTGTATTCATGGGCTTGCATTCCAACATGTCGAATCTCTTCAGGATTTCGACTGCATACTTCCCTTGGTTAAGGAAGATCCTCTCTGGACTCTACCATACCTCAAGACCTAAGAAATAATGCATTAGGCCAAGGTCTTTCATTTCAAATTCTGAGGCATGTCTCTTCGTACATTCAGTGATGAGATTTTTTTTATCCAATTAAGAATAAGTCATCCACATATAGTAATAGTATTACTGGCTCATCATTCATGACCTTGAAGTAGAGGTTAGAATCTGCTTTACTCTTGGTAAAGCCTAAGCTCGTCAGAAAACTGTTTATACGGCCATACCAAGCTCTAGGGGCTTGCTTTAATCCGTATAAGGATTTCTTCAACCTGCAGACATGAGACTTCATGTCTTCAACTTCAAATCCTTGAGTTTTCTCTATATACACTTCCTCTTCGATGAGACCATTTAGGAAAGTTGTCTTCACGTCCATCTGGTGTAACTTCCACTTCATCTTAGCTGCAAGATCTATGACGGTTCTGATCGAAGTGTATCTGGCTACAGGAGAAAATGTCTCTTCATAGTCAATTTCTTCCTTTTGAGAAAAGCCACCAGCGACAAATCTTGCTTTATACTTCTCAATACTTCCATCAGCAGCATGTTTTATTTTGAAGAGCCATTTGGAGGATACCACGTCTTTACTCTTCGGTCTGGGAACTATTTCCCATACATCATTCTTTATTATGGATTGGTATTCCTCTGTCATGGCATYTGTCCATTCTTTCATCTGAATGGATTCTTTAAAGCAAGTAGGCTCCTTCTCTAGGAGGTCACACATCAAATCCGTATAACTAGAGAATGGCTTTGGTCTTTTCACCTGTCTCGTGGTTCCTTAGGGAACACCATACTTATCTCCATCTTGAATAATCTCTCTAGCCCAAGCTAGCTTCCTTTTATGGAGGATCGTCATCTGAGGAGGTTCTTGAACCTCTGATATATCATGGTGTTCTCGAATTTCCTCATCAGGGGAAGTTATGACTTCCCTCACCGGTTCTGCAACTCTAGGAACCTCCCTCACTACAGTTCTGGGGATTACGGGTTCCTCTTCATATACTTCTTCAAGATGACATCTTCTTGATTTCTTGAGCGCTGCATCTTCATCAAAGGTCACATCCCTGCTGATCTCAATGTGACGGTGACCTGGTATATAGATTCTGAAGGCCTTGGAGACCTCACATTATCCCACAAATATTTCCTTCTTTCTTGAAGGTTCCAACTTGTTTCTCTTCTCTTTCGGTATATGAATAAATACTGGGCACCTAAATATTTTGAGATGGATTACCTTTGGCTTCTTTATAGTGAACATCTCTTCCGAGGTCTTGAGCCCAAGTGCACTATGGGATAATCGGTTCTACACATATACGACTGCCATTGTTGCTTCTGCCCATAAGTACATATGAAGATCTTGATCATGGATCATAGTCTTCACATCTTCCATTATCGTTATGTTCTTTCGTTCAGCTACACCGTTTTGTTGGGGATTATAGGGAGTAGTGAGTTCCCTCTTGATCCCAACATCTTTGCAGAAGTTCACAAACTCTTTTGAGGTATATGCTCCTCCATTATCCGACCTAAGTATCTTAATCTTTCTTTAAGAAAGATTCGCTATCAAGGCTTTGAATTCCTTGAACTTGCTGAGCACTTCATCTTTAGATTTCAAAAAAATATACCTAGGTCTTATGAGAATAATCATCAATAATGATACATAGTATACATACCCACTAATGGAGGATGATGGCATTGGGCCACACACATCTGAATGAATGAGTTCTTGGACTCCTGCTTTGTTGTCTCTCTTCGGAAAAGGGTTCTTGATGTTCTTCCTTTGTGCACATCCATTGCATACGCCTTCATGGTCAACCTTGAGTTCTAGTAAACCTGTGACCGCTTTGCATATGTATGGTAGCGCCTTGTAGTTGATGTGAGCTAATATTTTGTGCCAAAGTTCACATGGATTCTCAATGGCGTGGGTCATGGCAGCTTCTGAGTGGCCCTTTATGCAAGCCACCTTCTTCTTTTCCAATGATGATTGCTTCATTTATGGTCTCTCCTTTAGCACGTTTCCTTCTACAACCTTTACTATAGCTTCCTCAGGGTTATTACCTGTGACCTGGAGCAAGGTCAACAAAACAACAAGCAAGAGTACTATCCTTTTGATAATATAAAGCAATAGCACGAACAATCATCACAATAGCTCCTTTAGAGCTATCACTTGTAACTTGTCTGAAGAAAGATTTAAAGGTAAGGAATACAATACGAAATGAGGTCAACACTCTCATAGTGTTGTGATCAAACATTCCTTCATGGCAACCTGGAACTAACACACGAGATTCTTCCAAGAGGAGGTGTTAGTTGTATCAGACAAATGATTATGCTAAGCATTTACGTCTATATGCTCACATGCTATCAAATATGATACTTTACAAGGACTACTATCTCACCTATAGTCATCAACTTGTCATGTGTACCTTTGAATCTTATTAACTTGATTAATCAAACCTGGAGCCTTGTCCTCAAGAATGAGTGCTTGCTTTTCTTCCAAGTCTCCTTCACTCAAGATGACGAGTGCTTTCTTCAACCTGTCTTCTGACTAAGACAATACGTTATCTTGACAGAAGGTTGGGTTAGAGGATAAGTTATATGATCTCAACTTTTAATCCGTCTAATACCTTGACTCAGAAAAGGTTAGAATGATGGTCATAACTACAACGTGCAACATTGATCAATATAAGAAATGGATGCATATCAAAATAATCACACCTGGGTTGCATCATTCCTCTAAATGTGTTGGATCTTGAGATCCTTCTAGATCTATGGCAAGAGATTCCTTCTCCTGCAAATACTCTTTAAGGTTTAACCATTTAAACATATGTGAGTACATACCTCTGATAGCATTTGCAGGTAGTGGCTCCATCTGGCAACAACGGTAATCATTACCAACTCTTTAAAAACTTCAAGGGTGACTGCAACTGGTAGTACGGATGCAAATGCAACTGCAACTGGTTCCGACACTGCAACTGCAACTTAGGGTTTTATGAGGAAACCCTAATTTTTCAAACTTTGAATTTTGAAATTCTGATCCAAGGGATAAATGTGCTGAGCTAAGGCGAGTAAGCTGGTGCAGTCAGATTTTTGAAAATCCAACTTTTACCCCCTCAAACTTGATCTGCGGATTTCTGGACTGATGCTTCTGGTTTTCTGGTACTTCTAGTACTCTGGTTTTCTGGTTTTCTAGTACTATGTGAAACTAGGGTTTCACTTTCCAAGAGATCTAGCCACTTAAAAGGTGCGTTGAAGGTGCCAAAATGATCATTGGGGGAGGGCACACTTTTGTAGATGGTTTTAGGGCTGAAATACCTCACCAACAAAAGCCTTAATTTTCATGTACGGTAACAATGACGTTTTTCACTTTTCTCTTGTGAAAGATGCTCTCATCAGCTTGGCTCTGATACCATGTTAATGTTTAATCCATTATTACAGTTCTTTGCATTTCAATAGATAACAATAGCATAACACAAGATCACTGAGAAATAAACAATCACAAGAGACACAACAATTATCCTAGGAAACCCTCTAGGGAAAGAAAACCCGGCAAAACTTCCTTATTATAGATAGCCAATACAATGCGAAGAGATAACTCAAGCTATTACAGAAGATCCTCTCCCAAAGATGTGCCACTCTCTCTCTCTTTCTCTCTCTCTTCTCCAACTGCAGTTCCAAAACTTGTCTCTCAAAATGAGCAAGTGATGTGTGTATCTAAGTGAGGCGCTAGCCTCCTTATTTACACAAGACTGGCACGTGTGGGACTGTCATTTCACTGGCAGGGCCGACTTCTTCTACTGGGTGGTTATAACCACCTTTATTATATTTTGAGGCCTCTTTGATATATTCTGGGGCCGACTTCTCTTTCTGCCTAATACAATTATATTATGACCAATCCGCAAAAGGGGATTTGGTCCTTTTACAATAGCCGACATGATCAATCCACAATGGGGATTGATCCAATGAATAATATATCAAATAATAATAAGAATACACTTTGCAG
>ML776804.1:774828-799739 GCA_009831015.1 Picea engelmannii
GTTTGTCCTTAAGACTGGGATTGGAGCACCCGCAGACCATAAAGCAAATATGAACAAGAAGTAAGTTGTTGATGATGGTGGGTGATGACAGAGTAGCAAGACCTGGAAAGAAGCCAGAGATAAGTTATGAGATTTCGGTTAAACCTTTCTAGTCAAAGAAGCAGAGTAACTGGATGAAAAATTGATAAAGAAAGAAAGATATGATCATCATGAACTTACTATGATGTTCTCTCATGTCCCTTTACTTGCTTCTTGTTGTCCTTTTATTGTCTTCATTGACGGTTATAGGAACCGCCTCAACTGTTTTTTACCCTTCTTTGGTTAATTTGTCGATTTTCTTTCTGAACCAATATTCAATATAACTTTTCATTGGTGCAACGTTTATTTCATGCCGAATTTTAATGTTGAATAAATCACCTTCCAAGTCTCTTAAGTCAAGAGAAATACCATGTATTGCTTCCTCAATATCTTGATTTTTCACGGAATAATCAACTAGTCAATTGTCTATTTCATACTCATTATATTCAAGTATGCCATAAAAATTTTAAACTGATAACCCTTTGAATATCTCAACTTGTTCATCAAATTGTTGCTTTGTTAGAAACATTGAGTTGAGAATTAATTTAGGTTCGTGTAACTTGTTAGTACCTCCTGCTAGATCTATCTCCATGAGTCTCTTGAACAATTCATCTCTTTTGAAGGTAAGTGTTGGCTCTGGGAGCTTCAACATCTTGCGAAAAACTTGCGATGAAAGGAAAATGGAGGAATGATCTTAGAGTTGTATAATTCTTTGGCTCGACACGTATGTCTCAACACACCATGCAACAAGTTCTTTGTAGTCAAATACCTCAGGAACACACCCTGTGCGAGCAATTCCTGTAACGCCCCCTTCGTTAAGACTAGGAAAGCGAAGCACAAACGATAAAAAAAAAATCTACATTAGATAATTAATGTCGACACATAATTCATAGCAGTGCACAATCTATGACATCATAAGTAAAAGCATTACAAGCTACTCATCATTGTAATCAATAACGACTCAATCAACGCATCAGCATAAAGGATAGTGACACATAAACATAAACAACGACGCATCTCAGCACATCACAATCAACTTACAACAATTTATAAACAATGATCAACCAAATATTGAATATTAAAATGACTATCCTCCCAACCTACCCTGCAAGGTTAGGATCTCCAGGACACATAAGCAACGCTTAAGCCCAGGATTCATCCAATTGATTTTGACCATTTAAGGTCTCAGGGCTGGCGACTATTATGAGGAACAAGGAGGTGTCTACATCCCACTAACACAATCAAGTCGAAAACCAACTAGCTCAATCAATCAACATCATTATTGTTCATGGTGCAAGAGAATTTAATTACTAAATCAATCATATAATGACATAAGTTAATGCGCAATGTAATCTACTTTATTTGATTTCCATGGCGCAAAAGCAGACATCTATTTTATTTCAAAGCACACGATAATCAATTACTGAAGTCAACATTAAATCAACGTTATTTTCAAGGTGCGCGCGTGATCTAATTGTCGAATTAAACATAATCAATATCATTCAATGCATGCAATTCATCTAATCACTTAGGAATCATACATCAACAATATTACAATCCGCGTGAGTAATCTAAAAGGGTAATCATTATGCATCATCATTAGTCCATAGCTCAAGGCAATCTAACTACTTAATCATCAACATAATCCATGGCGCAAGGGAATCAATCGCTCAATCATTTGTTCATTAACATTTTTTGTGGCGCAAGAGTAAATTGATTTCAAAAATCCTAAATCAACCTTGTATAAATACACAAGAGTAAACTAATTTCTAGACAAACATGGGCCATCATAATTAAGGGTGTAAAAGTAATCATTACATTTATTCATTGTGCAAGAAATCCAATCACATTAAGTTCAAGGCACGGGAGAAATCAAAAGTTTTATTTCATGGCGCCAAGGAAATCTTATCGAATACACAATCGTACATTGCATTTATTCATGGCGCAAAATAATTATCAACTCAAATTTTCATGGCACAAATAAACATATTTCTAAACAAACATACATTCACACGATTAATGGCATGAGAGTAGTCTAGTTACCCAATCAATCGAACATGAAAATACTAAGCATTACCCTCCAAAGAAAAAGGGGTTCCAGTGGTATTTAATTCTTAGAGTCCACTTATTTTAATAAAGACAACCTATATTAAGTAATTACTTAAATTCAATCAATCCTACAAGTAAACCATTTTTCCTTACTATTGGGTGGTAGGTACAAGGGATCAACATAAGGAGGGATACATGGATTATTACTGTAGCAACTTGATTAGTGGTACCTCTTATTAAAGTAATATAAAACGCTCTAAAAAAACTAACTTAACCATTAAATTTTCTTGCACATGTCTCATCATTATAATAACAATCACTATGGGTAAGTATTCTTACAAACAAAAAACGTGGAGAGAGATGGTAGAAATTCGCATGCGATTCCTCCATACTTAGGGTGAGTACTTGAATACAAAAACACCAAGAAAGATGGTAGATAATCGCATGGGATTCCTCCACATGCAAGGTAAGCACTAGCATATAAATACACAGAGTTTCGCCAAAGAATGAGCTCAGAGATTCATCAACAGCTGGGCAGTTTGTATGTATGAAAACACAGAAAATCAAGGGTAAACTAGTAGGGCGAAAATCACATTTGTTGGGCAAGTGTTGATGTGCAAAATGCAGAGGAAAACAAGGAAATCGCAGAGAGAAAATCACATGTGCTGGGCAATTTTTTTTTGATGTGCATTACGCAGAGGAAATCAAGGGAAATCGAAGGGGATACACCTTTCATAAAATCGTTGAGAGAATGAATCTTAGAGGACACACATTTAAAAAAAAACATTGAGGGACTAAATCTTAGATGATACACCATTTACAAAATCGTTGAGGGAAAAACTCAGCGGATACACCATTTACAAAATCGTTAAGGGAAAAAACTCAGAGGATACACCATTTATAAATCATTGAGGGAAAATCTCAGAGGATACACCATTTACAAAATCGTTGAGCGAGTTTATTACCTCAAAAGGCAGAGGAACACCATGTTACAAATTCGTTGAGGGAAGTAAATGAATCACAGAGGACATCAAAGGGATAAACGCCATGACAGAACATGCTAGGCGAATTTTTCTTGCAAAAATAAGAGGGCATCAAGAAAACGCCAAGAGAGAACAGGTTGGGCGAATTTTCCTTGCAAAAAGCGGAGGACATCAAGAAAAATGCCAAGAGAAAATAGGCTGGGTGAAATGTGCCAATAGAAAAACATGGAGGTGAAAAGTGATTATCGCCAAGAGAATGGGTGAATTAGTACAAGGCAAACACACCCCAGATTCAAAGCGCAGAGGTAAACTTCTGTAAAAGAATGCAGGGGTTTAATTGGAGAGAAATCGCTTGGCTAAATCCCAATGTGGGAAAGTTTACACATCACAAAAACACGAGGTTTACAAGGGAATGGACACAAGGAGATTCTCCTTTGCTGGGCCAAAAAGGTAAGCTAAAATGCAGAGATAAAATTTCCACTGAGGAAGAAGGGGATCACATTAATAGGACAATGAGGATTATTAAGAGCGTCGCATTAAAATGATAATCGAGTTATTATGAGCAGTGTTACGAGAAGTGCATTATTCTGAGAATCATACGTCTAGTGTAGGATAAGGGATAGAACACAATGAGAATCACAGTCCAAGTTCAAATAATAATAAAAAAACACGGAGGTAAATCCTTAAATCCTTAAGGAAATCGTAGATCTAGATACACAAAAACACAGAAATTTTCCCCAAATTGAAAAAGGAAAACAACGAATAAGAAATCAAGATTTAGTTGTGAGTTAAATTTCAGAATCATTATAATTTCCTTTCTACAATATATAATCATCATGGAGACTTTCTAGTCCAATATCATAATCCATTACCACTGTCAACAAGTTAAAAAACATATATACAATAAATTGAATACAATGCAAACTCAAAATGAAAATACTGTGACCGACGAAGATAAACTTGATGACGATCCTTGGCGATTGACGTTCCCTTCCTTTGTCCGCTTGCTAACCGTTGAGACTTCACCGGTACCTCCCAGCCAACTCTAGGGGTACTCTTCTTTCCCCTTAGCCCCCCAAGCCTTAAAGGGGCCATGCACACACACAACCAAAATTCCTCTAGCTCTCAGCTCACCTCGCAAGGTAGAGCCGCCACTCTCTCTCAAACTGCATATCCCAACTCTCACAAGTAAAACCAGTGAGAATTTCAGCAGCATAACCTTACTCATACCCCGTGTCATCCATTACTCATCTCAACCATTTGTTTTATAGAATTTCTTTAGTGACACCTTGTCATTTGAACATTTAATTCATTTTTTTTTAAATTAATTAAGAATTATTCCCCCCATACACTGGTCACTTGTTCCCTTAGTTGCACAATTAAATCTACAATTTAATTTAATTAAAAGTCAATTTCCCTCACCCATTCTAAAAGCGCTCATAAAATCACTCCTAGTTGTCCCTTTATTCCCCTTATTTCCAATTAATCACTGACGCTTTTCTAAAATTGAGTTGAGTTAAAATAAGATTTTTCTCTAGTTAGACTAGTGTTAATTAGACTCTAGATATCTTTCTATGCTTACACATTCTTTTATGCTTTATTCATTTCTTAATTGAAATTCTAATTTGGTATTTTCTGCACACATGTGTATTGTATTAATTCTTTAGATTTATTTCAGCTCTCTTAATTTCTTAATTTGGTTTACCATTTTTCATATTTTATCTAATTTGTAATTTAGCTTTAGTAATCTCACCAAGCTTTAGACTTAGGCTTAAATTCAAATAGGATTAGACTTTCATTTGGGGGTTTAAAATTAATAATTCCATTCCTTATTTAATTAATTAAATCTGGCAATGTTTAAAGATTTTACAAGATGTAAAAATTTCGCTCGAGGTTTTCTAGGCCACCTAGGTTTATTGACTCAAATTTTATTACGTGACGTGCCCTTCAAGACTCACTCTATGCTCCAAGGGTGCCACTCGCCTTTGATTCAAATTTTAATTACACGACGTGCCCTTCAAGATGCACTTTGTGCTCCAAGGGTGCCACTCGCCTTTGACTAGTTTTGGTAGTTGTCCAACCCGTGGAGTCAGCACTCCATTCGGGCGAACTTGTGAGAGACTAAGGACTTCTAAGGAATAAGGACCCTGCCTTGTTGTGCGCCCCTTAGAATCTTCGTGAATGACTGTCTCAGTATACCTTCACGACATCGCGGATCTCTCGAACTAGGTAATCATTAACCTACAATTTGAGTCACGGCGTGAGTACTAGTAGGTTGTGTCAAGGATGTTGCCACACCTCTTCCTCAATATATGGTCTATGTGCATGGCACATTTACTCCTTATGTGAGTTAAATTAGCAAGGAATCGTTAGCCTGCATCCATCAACGAAACATTGTCAATGATCCATAAACAACATCATAATATAATCGATCATATGTCATATATGCATAAATGAAATACTCAAACCAATATAATCCACCCCCTGACTCAATCTAGAGTCCAAGGAGGTCCAGTGATGCCATCGAAATCCTCGGTTTGTCAAGTGTCATGCACACTCAGGGGAAACTCATTAATAACATATGTCAATACATAGATATCAAACAACATAAATCATAATCCATCAACATCGTCATAAGAATCCATAAATGAAACAGATAACCATATATTATAACCAGATCACTTGCACACAAGTGTCCTCAAAGAATAAGTCAATATCATGTGCTCACAAGAGTGAGATGTTACATACACCCCATCTTGTTTTAAACTCTGTCTCGAAGTTGTACAATATATAAACGCAGTAAATAAAGCATCTGACAAGATTTATATGATTGTTTTCATATTTTTGTGGTGAGGAGTTTTGAAGTTATTTGCCGGATAATCCACAGTTGGTGTCATTTTGTCATAGACATTTCGAATCCGAATCGGGATTCATCATCATGACTAATCGTCAATTGATAGCTTGTTGATCTTGGTCAATTAATAGTTTAAGACGCAGGACATTTTAAGATTTTACCTAGGTCGGCTTGTCTAAAAAACCTAATTTACAGTGTTTTAAACAAAAAAATAAACTAAATTAATAATAAATTAATGATAGTTCCTAATAATTAATAATATATCATAACTATTACTAAGGTTGAATGTAATAGTTTGTTTAATGGTGTTTAAATTTATATATGTATAAATAAAAGTATAGGGTTTAGAATTAGATTGAGTTTATATTTATTTTATTAGTACTTTTAATTAATTGTATTATATTTATAGTTAATGTATGAAGGAAGCTTTTTAGTTATGGTTTGGTTGTTTGGGGTTAGAGTTAGATAGTTTTTTTTTATTTTTTATTAGTACTTTTAATTTATGTTTATATTTAATGTATAAACTTTAGTGAACTAATTACTAGATTTATGGAAATGAAGCTTTTAGTTATGGTTTAGGTTTTAGTTGATTAGAATAAATCTAGGGTTTCAAAGGATTGTTTTAATAGTGTTAAATTGTGTATTTAGTATGATTTTAGTATTATTAGGTCTAAGTATTGAATATTTGTGTATATATATAAATAATCAAGGGATATGTCTATGATACTAGGTAGTAGGGGTTAATTTGTGTTTTAAGTGACTAGGATGTAACATAGTAGGAATACATATATAAGAGAAACTGAGGTTATTAATATATATATATATATATATATATATATATATATATATAGTGTCATATGATTAGGGGATATGTAACTTAATTATTGATATATATAGTAATAAGTTTATATAATTAGAATTTATAAAGTAGATAATATTGGTTAGTTAGACTCTTAAGTCTATGAACTGACACAAAAGAGAAACCTAAACAAGCAAGGAAAAGAAGAAGGAAGGTGTCATACCTGATTGATCTATGAGGGTCTCTAAGTTGGTTGATTAATGGGTGTCAAAAGCTTCTCACCTCCAGGTCACCGTCTTTGTTCATATTGTTGGGGTGCTTGATTATTTCTAGAGCTCTTCTTAAGCGTCTCATGTAGTAATGATCCTCTTTTGCTAGTATCTTTGTATCCTCAAGGAAGACATGATGCTTGGTCTTAAGAGAGTGTTCTGCTAAGGTCGAGGTGTGAATTCATTCATTTCTAATGTCTGCTCCATGTTCCTTAATCCTTACTTGAAATGATCGTCTGGTTTCCCCAATGTAACATTTCTCACATGAGCAAGAGACCTTGTAGATGCCTTTTCCTTGTTGTTGGTCTATAGGGTCCTTTACAAACTTCATTCTTTGTCTGATGGTAACTAGGGGTTTGAAGGAGGTTGTAATTTCTTTCTTTTTTCAAGGGCATTTTCTCGAACTTCTTCATGTAGAGGTTGGCTACAATTGGGGATAAACAGGATCCCATGGCTACTCCGCTTCTTTGTTCGAAAAACTCTCCTTGTAAAATGAAGAAGGTTGATTTTAGACAAACTTCTGCTACTTTGGTTGTTTGAAGGTCTACAACCTCACTTATATGTCTAACTATCAAATAAATATGGAAACTATTGGTGCATATCATATGTGTCATCCCAGGTAGCTGAGTGAGGACTATAATTGTCCCATTGGACCTTGACATGATCGACTATTCGACGTCGTAGTTGTCGAATGCGATGGTTCGGAATGCGTATTGGCTCCATCGTGAGTGCACCCTCGTCCGACACCTGCAAGTAACTCATGTCAATCACATGTGTAGGATCATTAACATAATGTCTCAAAACAGATACATGAAAAACATCATGCATACGCCTCAAAGAATCAGGAAACGTTAGTCGATAAGCCATGAGATCCTTCCTTTCCACAACTTCGAAGGGTCCCACAAACCTAGGAGAGAGTTTATCACCCTTTCCAAACTTGATCAAACTCTTGTGTGGTTTCACTCACAAGAAAACTCGATCACTAACTTCATAATTACAGTCAACGCAATGCGCATCAACATAACTTTTTTGTCGATCTTGTGCTTCTTTAATCCTTTGTCTTATCGTTTGCATTTGTTCTTCCATTTCTTGGATCGCTTCTGGTCCTACTAGGACCCTATCCTCAAGTCGATCCCAACTCAAAGGCGTCTAACATGGTCGCCCGTAAAGAAACTCAAATGGTGCTATATTAATGGTGCTTTGATAGTTGTTATTGTACGCGAACTCTACCAATGGAAAGAATTATTCCCAATGCTTTTGTTGGTCCATCACGTACATACGCAACATATATTCCAAGATTTGGTTCGTTCTTTCTGTTTGCCCGTCTGTCTTTGGGTGATATGTTGTACTAAATTTAAGTTGGGTTCCCAAAGCCTCTTGGAAACTAGTCCAAAATCGTCCTATAAACATTGATCCTCGATCGGATATGATTATTTTAGGCACGCCATGCAATATCACAATCTCGCTGATAAAAACTCTAGCTATGTCTAGCGCCTGATACGTCATACACACAAGAATAAAATGTGCACTCTTCGTCAGAGTGTCAACTACCACGAAAATTGAGTCATGCCTCCTTGCCGTTAGCGACAATCCAACAATAAAGTCTATCTAAATGACCTCCCATTTCGATTCTGGAATAGCATGTGGTTGTAGTAATCCAGTCGGATGTTTATTTTCAACCTTCAGTTGCTGACATTCCAGACACCTCGCCACATAGCTAACTATGTCCGCCTTCAATCCCTTCCAAAAGAATAAGGGCTTAAGGTATGCCCTCATCTTTGTGACTCCTAGATGAGCCATGTACACTGCTCTATGAGCTTCACTTAATATCAAACTCCTCAAATCGTCGTTAGGCGGTACGTAAATCCAATTATTATACCTCATCAATCTGTCGTTGTCCAATGTATATCCTTCAAACCTTGGTACCAACATGGTGTCTTGTCTGATATTTTCCTTAACCTCTTTATACCAGTCATCGTTGCATTGTATAATTAAAATATTTTCTCGAAGATTCATCTGAAGGGGTATCACCGAAAATATACGTGGTCTCTGACACAACGCATATGCCACTTTGTTCATTGTTCCTTTTATGTAAGTAATCTCAAAATCATACTCACTAAGTAGTTCTGGCCAACGCTTTTGTCGTGCGTTCAAGTCACTTTGTGTAAAAATGTGTTGCAAACCACAAAGGTCTGTTTTTAGTTCAAATTTTCGTCCAATCAGGTAGTGTATCCACACTCCCAGGGTAGTCACTCGATCGTCTTGCATCAAGACTCTACCTAAGCCTTCCTTGGATGCGTCTATGCATACCAAGAAGTCCTCGTCCATGTCAAGGACTTTTAGTATCGGCGTTGTCGTCAGCAACTCCTTGAGCCTTCAAAATGCTTCCGCGCATTTCTCGGTCCATACAAACTTCTTGTTTTTCTTCTGCAATTCTTTGATTGGATTTGTTATCTTCGACAAACCGTCGATAATATCCTACTAAACCCATAAATCTATGTACTTCGGGTACGTTCGTCGGTGCAGGCCATTCCATAATAGCATCTACCTTTGTTATATCCACAATGATGCCTTCGTCGGAGATAACATGCCCTAAATAATGAATCCTTGATTGATAAAAAGAGCATTTCGACAATTACCTGTATAATTTGTTTTCTCGTAAACATTGTAGTACCAAGCGCAAATGTTCATCATGTTCTTTCGTCGTTCGAGAATATATCAATATGTCGTCGATGAATACTTGAACAAACTTGTCCAAGTATTCACAGAACACCCCATTCATCAAGCTCATGATTACCCCTGGAGCATTTGTCAGTCCAAATAGTAAAACGGTAAACTCGTAATGTTTGAACCTCGTCTTGAATGTGGTCTTAGGAATGTTCTCCTTGATTCGCAACTAGTGATATATTGATCTCAAGTCGATCTTTGAAAACATAATCGTGCCTTTAATTTGATCAACCAAATCGTCTATTCTTGGCAACAGATATTGGTTCTCGATAGTTGCCTTGTTCAATTGACAATAATCGATACAGAGTCTCCACGACCCATCCTTTTTTTCTTATGAAAATAACAGATGCACCCCAAGGTGACACACTTGGACGTATAAGTCCTGAGTCCAACAACTCTTTCAGTTGCATTTTCAACTCTTGTAACTTAGGGGTAGACATTTGATAAGGCGTTCTCGTTATTGGTTCAGTTCTAGGTTTTAAGTCGATGGTAAATTCCAACTCTCTTTCAGGCGACAAACCTGGTAACTCTTCTGGAAACACGTCTACAAACTCTCCTACTACCGGAAGGTTTTCTAATCCTTCTTCCACACCCTTGTCATTCATCTCTAAGATTGCATATAGCTTGCATCAATTGTGCATGCTTTTCCGTAGTTGTAGTGAATAAATGAACCTTAAAGCAACTCCCTGGTTTCTTCCTACAATCACTCATCTCTATCCCTCATCATCGGTCAAACTCAACCATATCATATTATAGTTGAGTATCGCATCATGCGATTCCAACCAATCCATACCGATCACGATGCCATAAGATCCTAAGATCGTGACATACATGTTGGCCTTCGTTACAAAATATCCCAGGTTAAGGCTACAATCAATAACCTTTCCTCCAACCTTCTGCTTGGCACCCGAAGCCACTTCCATGTAGCTAAACTCATCATGTTCAACTGCCTTTACCTTAATTCTTTTTAGCATTGTACCATAAATAAAGCTCTTTGTAGCACCGAGATCTAGCAAAATACTAAAGGTTTGGTCAGCGATGGTACCTGACGTATCAATCACAGTAGACTAGTGCTCGGCCTAGCGGTTATTCACCGATTCATGAATCTGGTGGGCCTTGCCCAAATCTCCAACGGTAGTGTGTATGGCTGACCCAGATGCTCTGGCCCTCTCAACCAGACAGTCGCACTCATAATGTGGCTCTCCACATGTCCAACATCTGGTCTTCAGTCTAGTACTGTTGGTCCCCAAAGTATAAGTTGTTGGCCCACTAGCATGAAACCCTGGTCTGTTTTGTTGAGCAGGCCTAAACTGTTGTTGTTGCAGACAACACTGCTCCTGGCGCTGTGGTCCTCTATAGGGAGTCTGTTGTTGAGGAGTTGGACGTCGTGGTGTCGTGAACATGGATCCTCTAGGAGTACCTTGATACCCTGATGAATGTCTAGCTGGTGTCTGATGTTGCTGCTCACCAAATGTCGCATGTCTCATCGGTCTCGCACGAGTCCTACCCTGACCCCCGTTGATCAACTCTTCCTCAACTATGAGATCCTTCTAGACTGCATCGTGCAATGTCTGAGGCATTAGGATCCTCACTTTCGCACGAATGTTGACGTTAAGGCCGAACAAAAACTTGTTGACCTTGAGCTTCTTAGTGTTCAGATGTGGAGCATACCTAAGAAATTCCATGAATCGGGCCTCATACTCAGGCACTGTACGAACACCCTGTCGTAAAGCGTTGAACTCATTGAGTTGGCGCTCAATTAATTCCTCTGACAAATACCTCTCCCAAAACCATTCCTTGAACAATTCCCACGACATGTCATCGACGACCATGTTTAGTTGTGGTAGGAGTGTCTTCCACCATAGAAGAGCACTCCCCTTCAGCTGAAAGACCGCCATGCAAAATTTCACATTGGAGGTGTAGTCGCTAAGTGCGAAGCACATTGCCATGTTCTCCAACCATGCCTCGACGGCTGCATCGTCCGTGGCACCCAAGAACTCATGAAACTTGACCTTCTCGAGTTCTCTATGAACGCTACCAGTACCTACTAGGGCGCGATGTGAACCCTCGGGGGGTACAGGCACCTTGGCCTCATCTCTATATTGTCAGTTAATGAAGGCCTCTGACATCCTCTGAAAGGACCTCATCAACCCAACCACATCCCCCACAACAATCTGCTCCTTTCTAATGACTTTCTCTTCTCCTTGGGGGTTAGACCCCTCTGGTGTGGATGCTACTAGAGGCATCGCACCTCCCACGTTGTCTGCCTCCATGACATCCTCTAACCATGATTACCTGGAGGGACACAATTCAATTTAATTAGAAATAAATTATTAATGAAGTGTTTAATACAACGGAAGACATAATGATCCCAAGTCGCGGGGTTGAACCCACTCTAATACCATATGTAATGCCCCCTCTATTACGACTAGGAAAAGCAAAGCACAAAAGGTAAAAAAAAATTGCATTAGATAATTAACGTCAACACATAATTCATAGCAGCACATAATCTATGGCATCATAAGTAAAAGAATTACAAGCTACTCATTATTGTAATCAATAATGACACAATCAACGCATCAACATAAATGATAGCGACACATAAACATAAATAATGATGCAACTCAACACATCAAAATCAACTTGCAACAATTTATAAACAATGATCAACCAGATATTGAATATTAAAATGACTACATGCCCAACCTACCCTGCAAGGTTAGGACCTCCAGGACACATAATCAATGCTCAAGCCCAGGATTCATCCGATTAATTTTGACCATTTAAGATCTCAAGGCTGGTGGCTGTTCTAAGGAACAAGGAGGTGTCTACATCCCACTAACACAATCAAGTCGAAAACCAGCTAGCTCAATCAATCAACATCATTATTGTTCATGGTGCAAGAGAATTTAATTACTAAATCAATCATATAACGACATAAGTTAAGGCGCAATGTAATCTACTTTATTTTATTTCCATGGCACAAAAACATACATCTATTTTATTTCAAGGTGCACGATAATCAATTACTGAATTCAACAGTAAATCAACGTTATTTTCAAGGTGCGTGTGTGATCTAATTACCGAATTAAACATAATCAACATCATTCAATGCTCGCAATTAATCTAATCACTTAGGAATCATACATCAACACTATTACAATGCACACGAGTAATCTAAAAGCATAATCATTATGCATCATCATTAGTCCATAGCCCAAGGCAATCTAACTACTTAATCATCAGTATAATCCATGGCGCAAGGGAATCAGTCGCTCAATCATTTGTTCATTAACATTTTTAGTGGCGCAAGAGTAAATTGATTGCAAAAATTCTAAATCAACCTTGTATAAATGCGCAAGAGTAAACTAATTTCTAGACAAACATGAGCCAACATAATTAAGGGCGTAAGAGTAATCATTATGTTTATTCGTTGCGCAAGAAATCCAATCACATTAAGTTCAAGGCGCAGGAGAAATCAATAGTTTTATTTCATGGCGCCAAGGAAATCTTATCGAATACACAATTGTACATTTCATTTATTCATGGCACAAAATAATTATCAACTCAAATTTTCATGGTACAAATAAACATATTTCTAAACAAACATAGATTCACATGATTAATGGCGTGAGAGTAGTCTAGTTACCCAATCAATCGAACATGAAAATACTAAGAATTACCCTCCAAAGAAAAAGGGGTTCTAGTGGTATTTAATTCCTAGAGTCCATTTATTTTAATAAAGACAACCTATATTAAGCAATTACTTAAATTCAATCAATCCTACAAGTAAACTATTTTTCTTTACTATTGGGTGGTAGGTACAAGGGATCAACATAAGGAGGGATACATGGATTATTATTGTAGCAACTTGATTAGTGGTATCTCTTATTAATACTATAAAGCGCTCTAAAAAAACTAACTTAACCATTAAATTTTCTTGCACAGTTCTCATCATTATAATAACAATCACTATGGGTAAGTATTCTTACAAACCAAAAACATGGAGAGAGATGGTAGAAATTTGCATGGGATTCCTCCATACGTAGGGTGAGTACTTGCATACAAAAATGCTAAGAAAGATGGTAGATAATCACATGGGATTCCTCCACACGCAAGGTAAGTACTAACATACAAAAACAGAGAGTTTTGCCAGAGAACGAGCTCAAAGATTCACCAACCGATGGGCAATTTGTATGTATGAAAATGCAGAGAAAATCAAGGGTAAAATAGCAAGGCGAAAATCACATTTGTTGGGCAAGTGTTGATATGCAAAACGCAGAGGAAAATAAGGAAATTGCAGGGCGAAAATCACATGTGTTGGGAAAAAAAAATTATGTGCATTACGCAGAGGAGATCAAGGGAAATCGAAGGGGATACACCTTTCATAAAATCGTTGTGAGAATGAATCTCAAAGGACACACATTTAAAAAAAAATGTTGAGGGAATAAATCTCAGAGGATACACCATTTACAAAATCGTCAAGGGAAAAATCTCAGAGGATACACCATTTACAAAATCGTTGAGGGAAAAAACTCATAGGATACACCATTTACAAAATCGCTGAGGGAAAAAACTCAGAGGATACACCATTTACAAATCGTTGAGGGAAAATCTCAGAGGATACACCATTTAAAAAATCGTTGGGCGAGTTTATTACCTCAAAACGCAGAGGAACACCATGTTACGAATTCACAGAGGGAAGTAAATGAGTCACAAAGGACATCAAAGGGATAAACACCAAGAGTGAACCCATGGCTCAACGAATTTTTGTTGCAAAAAGCAAAGGGCATCAAGAAAACAGCAGGAGAGAACACGTTGGGAGAATTTTCCTTGCAAAAAGAGGAAAACATCAAGAAAAAAACCAGGAGAGAACACGTTGGGCGAAATGTGCAAACAAAAAAATGTGGAGGTGAAGAGTGATTATCGCCAGGAGAATGGGTGAATTGGTACAAGGAAAGCGCACCCCAGATTCAAAGAACAGAGTTAAACTTCTGTAAAAAAATGCAGGGATTTAATTGGAGAGAAATCGCTTGGCTAAATCCCAACGTGGGCAAGTTTACACATCACAAAAACACAAGGTTTACAAGGGAATGGACACAAGGAGATTCTCCTTTGCTAAGCCAAAAAGGTAAGCTGAAACGCGGAGATAAAATTTCCATTGAGGAAGAAGGGAATCACATTAATATAAGGACAATGAAGATTATTAAGAGCATTGCATTAGTATGAGAATAGAGTTATTATGAGCAGTGTTACGAGAAGTGCGTTATTCTGAGAATCATACGTCCAGCATAGGATAAGGGATAGGACACAGTGAGAATCATAGTCCAAGTTCAAATAAAAAAAAATGCAGAGGTAAATCCTTAAATCCTTAGGGAAATCGCAGATCCGAATACACAAAAACACAAAAATTTTCCCCAAATTGAAAAAGGAAAATAACGAATAAGAAATCAAGATTTAGTTGGGATTTAAATTTCAGAATCGTTAGAATTTCCTTTCTACAATATATAATCATCACAGAGACTTTCTAGTCCAATATCAGAATCCATTACCACTATCGACAATTCAAAAAACATATATACAATAAACTGAATACAATTCAAACTTAAAATGAAAATACCGTGACTGGCAAAAATAAGCTTGATGACGATCCTTGGCAACTGACATTCCCTTCCTTTGTCCTCTTGCTAACTGTTGAGCCTTCACCGATACCTCCCAACCAATGCTAGGGGTACTCTTCTTCCCCCTTAGACCCCCGAGCCACAAAGGGGCCACGCACACACACAACCATAATTCCTCTAGCTCCCAGCTCGCCTCACAAGGTAGAGCCACCACTCTCTCTCAAGCTGGGTATCCCAACTCTCACAAGTAAAACCAGTCATAATTTATGTAGCATAACCTTAATCATACCTCGTGTCATCCATTACTCATCTCAAACATTTGTTTTATAGAATTTACTTAGTGACACGTTGCCATTTGCACATTTAATTCATTTAAAAAAAAAATAATTAGGAACTATTCCCCCCATACACTTGTCACTCATTCCGTTAGTTGCACAAGTAAATCCACAATTTAATTTAATTAAAAGTCAATTTACCTCACCCATCCTAAAAGCGCTCCTAAAATCACTCCTAGTTGTCCCTTTATTCCCCTTATTTCCAATTAATGACTGGCGCCTTTCTAAAACTGAGTTGAGTTAAAATAGTATTGTTCTCTAGTTAGACTAGTGTTAACTAGACTCTAGATACCTTTCTATGATTACACATTCTTTTATGCTTTATTCCTTTCTTAGTTGAAATTCCAATTTGGTATTTTCTGCACACATGTGAATTGTATTAATTCTTTAGATTTATTTCACCTCTCTTAATTTCTTAAATTGGTTTACCATTTTTCCTATTTTATCTAATTTGTAATTTAGCTTTAGTAATCTCACCGAGCTTTAGACTTAGGCTTAAATTCAAATAGGCTTGGACTTTCATTTGGGGGTTTAAAATTAATAATTCCATTCCTTAATTAATTAATTAAATCTGGCAATGTTTAAAGATTTTACAAGATGTAAAAATTTTGCTCAAGGTTTTTTAGGCCACTGAGGTTCATTGGCTCAAATTTTATTACGCGACGTGCCCTTCAAGATGCACTCTGTGTTCCAAGGGTGCCTCTTGCCTTTGATTCAAATTTTAATTACGTGATGTGCCCTTCAAGATGCACTCCATGCTCCAAGGGTTCCACTCACCTTTGACTGGTTTTGGTAGTTGTCCAACCCCTGGAATCAGAACTCCATTATGGCAACCTTGTGAGAGACTAAGGGCTTCTAAGGAATAAGGACCCTACATTATTGCATGACCCTTAGAATCTTCATGAGGGACTATCTCAGTCTGCCCTCACGACATCGTGGATCTCTCGAACTAGGTAATCGTTAACCTACAATTCGAGCCACGACGGGAGTGCTAGTAGGTTGTGTCAGGGATGCTACCACACCTCTCCCTCAATATCTGGTCTATGTACATGGCCCCTTTACTCCTTATGTTAGTTATATTAGCAAACAATTTTCAGCCTGCATCCATCAATGAAACATTGTCAATGATCCATAAACAACATCATAATATAATCGATCATATGTCACATATGCATAAATGAAATACTCAAACCAATACAATCCACTCTCTGACTCAATCTGGAGTCCAAGGAGGTCCAATGATTCCATCGACATCCTCAATCTGTCAAGTGTCCTTCACTCTCAGGGGAAACTCGTCAATAACATCTACCAATACATAGATATCAAACAACATAAATCATAATCCATCAACATCATCATAAGAATCCATAAGCGAAACAGATAACCATATAATATAACCGGATCACTTGCATGCCAGTGTACTCAAAGAATAAATCAATATCATGTGCTCGCAATAGCGGGATGTTACAATTATGGATGCCCAGATTACGTCTTTTTGTGCATGAGGAGATGAGTAACATGAATATGCTTTGGACCACTAAAAGTTATGATCTTCACGACCAAAAATATTCAAAGTATCTCCACAGAATTGATGTCTAGTTGTTGCTGCCATTAGGTTGACGAGGGTATTTTTCAGCTAAATAATAATTTGAAATAAATCTTTTCGGAGAGATGAAAATAATATAATCCTTTGGCAAATGGAAAGTTAATGCAATTTAATGAATAATCTCCTCGAGTCTTTTGCCATTAATGACAATCTCTTTGAAGCCTGCATAATTATTTGTTAGTATTAAACAACATTCAATGCATATTGGAAAAACACGATAATGGCGGGCATAGACGAGAGTAGTTTTGAATATGAAGTTTTTCACGAACCCGCTATTATTGATGATCAAAAATATGTTAAGTGTGGAAAGGCGGTCGATCGGACTTGCATGCAGAAGGGATAAAATATTTAAGGGGCTCGACACCTGCGACAAATCTGATGGTTAAAACGAGGATCACAGAATTTTGGGTGCAAAGTGGAGATCGCGGAATTTGAAGGATGAAAGCTTGACTCTACGAACCCGCGAAGTTTAAAAAAAGGCTAAGTATAATACAATAGAGCAGTCGGTCGAACTAGTGACATAGGAAAATGGATGGGGATGAAGGCCCACGAACCCGAAGAGGAGATGAAGGAAGAGTCCTAAAAACATCTAAGTGTAGAGACTAGTGGAGCATATGGAGAAGAGTGGTGAAAAGAAAAAATGGTTAAGTGTGGAGATGGAAAGTGAGGGAGATAAGTGATGAGAGTACTTCATAATTAGAAAATGGAGAGGAGAACATATACTAAGAAAAATTCTTCATAATCTCTCCTTAGGACCTTTAGACCAGATCTTAAATAACTTAGGCATGCAGAAACAAATTTATGATTCGAAAAGTGCATGACAAAGATGAAACTGAGGGTTGCAGAGTGAACTTATAAAAGTTCAAAAAATGTCTTCTTTTTATATCAAGGATTTTATGAATCTAAGAACGGAAAAATATAGATGACCAAATTTTGGTCAACAGAGACCAAGAAATGCCCCTTTATTATTTCAGTAGTTGTGGCTCACACGTCTTTATTTCAAAACTGTTGTCCAAAATTGTTGATCAGCTTTGTCTTCTGAGGGGGACATGTACGCTCTTTGGCAATGGTTCATAATGGAACATACAAGAAAAAAAAAAAAAAAAGGGAAAAGAAAAATGGCCACATTGGCATTGGACCCCATAGCATTCAAGGCCAAGAAATGCCTCTTTCTTATTTCAATAGACATGGCTCATGCATCTTGATTTTAAAACTATGGTCCAAAATTGTTGATCATCGTTGTCTTTCGAGGGGGACATATACACTCTTCAACAATGATCCATAGTGGAAAGTACAAGAAAAAAATAAATAAAAAGGGAAATAAAACTGGCCACATTGGGACTAGACCACATAGCCCTAATTGCCAATTGTAGCAAGACCCCAATGGCCAAGCTAGTTTAAAATAGGAGCTTGGAAGAAGGATCGGGAGACAGAGAAGTCATTGTGCAGAAAACCATTAACATTTTGTATGTGTCAAATGACCAATAGAGGAAGAAGTAGAGAAAAAATTGAATGCATACTTTATAATCTTATGAGTGTTGATATTCCAATACAATGTAGAGTATTTTTCATCCCAAGAGGTTTTTTCTCCAATTTGAATGAACTTTGTCTAATCTTTTATTTTTTATGATGCCACATTTGATTTATCGCTAGTCTAACATGGGTTTGCGACATGACATATATGTTGCCACTGAGGTTTCTATTGACAGTTAATAGATGAATAATTTGCCATTTCTCTGGGCTGTGTAGGATAGTGGATTACAACGCTACCATACATATATATTGTTGAATTGAAAACCCTGTCATAAAGAAACAGGGAGTCTCATAAATCAGTGTGCAAAAGTTTGTTGTGAAATTTTTACTTTAGTTAAAATTTCTTTACATAATCTAGTAGTTTGTAGCAAAGTTTTTTTGTAAAGTTTTGTGTGCTATAACAATTTTCCTGCACAAATAAATGTCTCATAGACAAACACTAACAATAATATTCTAATTGGAACTAAGGAGAGCGCGCGGGCGATTCTGTGAGGGAGAGCTGGTGAGGGTTTGCTGGGAGAGGCCGAGCTTTCCTTTGAAGGGCGAGTTTATATAGGGGAAATCGTGACAGGCCCTGTGGGATCCATTCTTCAACAAGAAGACGAGTCATGGCAGAGTGAAGGGATAAGATTGTAAGGTTGACGTCGCCATGGAGGCCCAAGACCCGCCCCTTGGGCCCTTGCATGCTACGCCCCCGGATGATGAAGTTGCCTTCTCCTCTCTGCTAGCTTCGCTTCCCAAAAAGAAGAAGTCTGAAGCCACTAAGTTCGTCAAAAAGCTCGACGATGTTCCTGAGGTAAACCTCCCTCCTGAGGGTCCGATCCAGGTCGCCTTGTCCCTGGCAGATCGGGCCCTGGTGGGTCAATTCACGGGCCTTTGGCCCTCGCCAAAATCGACAGAAAACTAGGTCGTTAAGAATTGGAATCCGTTGATCAAGAACAAAGTCACCTCTTATTTTCTGGGTAGAGGTTACTTCTTGTTCGAGTTCAATACAAAGGAGGACAAAGACTTGATCTTCAGGAATGGGCCCTATTTCATGGGACCTCAGGGCCTCTATCTCAATAAATGGACCCCTGACTTTGATCCGACCGTGGATGTCCCAACAACAGTTCCTGTCTGGGTTCGGCTCCCTAACCTTCCTGTCCACTGCTGGAACTGGGATTCCCTCAAGCACATTGGAGATGATTTGGGAAAGTTCATCGATAGAGAAAATAACAACGATCAGTATGATTGCGCCCGAATCTGTGTCGAGGTGGACTTAGAGGTGGGACTCCTGGAGGCCATCAAAATAAAGGTTGGCAATTGGACACATGTGCAAGTGTTGGACTACGAGAAGCTCCCTTTCAAATGTCGTAAATGTCACGTCTATGGCCATTTTGCAAGAGGGTGCCCGAACAAAGGGGAAGCAGAGAAAGGAAAGGAAGATGGCTGGAATCAATTCAAGAGGTCAAAGACAACTCACAAGAAGACTGGGGTTCAAGTCTCTCAGCCTGCCTCCACCTAGAATGATCCTCCGCCAAAAATCCAAGGAAATAGGTATGAGCTCTTAAGCTCTACAGAAGAGACTCCTCGGGAAGAAGCTAAGCAGGATAAACCCCCAGAGAAAATGACTACAGCAGGAACAAGTCCTGAAGGAAGTGTCACGGCAAGAAATAAGGATAAGCAACCAGAAACCTCCGAGGAGGAGCATGACACGGAGGAGTTTGATGAGGATGGAGAAATAGGAGAGACGCAGACATCGGTCAGAAGATCTGCAAGGGGCCGAAAATCTGCTAGAGAAAAGAGAGACCAAGAAACTTATAAAGCTAAGCTTCAGGGTAGTCAGCCCACTCTGGAGAAACTCCTTGACAAAAATATGAAGATGCCTAAAAATCAAGTGCAAGGCTCCAAGGGAGCCCCTCATCATAAAAATAAATGATGAAGATTATCTCCTGGAACTGCAGAGGAATGGGGAGAAAAGTGAAAGAAGAAGCAACGAGAAGCCTCATAAGAAGAGAAGCCCCCGACATTCTTCTGATTCAGGAGACCAAAATGGAGGGCAATGAGTTTCTACAAATAAGCAAAAAATTCTGGAAAGGAAGTAGTGGTCAAGCAGTTTCTGCACGGGGAGCCTCTGGGGGCCTGGGCTCTCTTTGGAACCCTCTCAAGTACAGGTTGGTCACCGAGCTTCACAACACCCATTGGTTGTTTTTGAAACTCCAACCTTTGGACTCGAGGGAGGCACTTAGTCTTTTCAATGTCTAAGTTCCAACAAATATAGGGGAGAAAAGGGAGTGTTGGGACTCCATCAGGCACCTTTCGGAGTCAAAAAACTTAGAAAACATCATTGTTGCAGGTGATCTAAATCTTACCTTGCGCATGGAGGAAAAGCGAGGAGGCACAATCATAAGGGACCCTGCAAGGGAATGGGTGGAAGACCTCATGCAGGACTGGGATCTGCTAGATATCCCCCCATAAAATGGTAAGTACACTTGGTCCAATAAAAGAATAGGTCCTGGTCACATTGCTGCTAAACTTGACAGATGTTTGGTGCAGAGCTCCTTTCTTTTGTTGGGCTTAGAATCTAGATTGCATATTCTCCCATGCAGTGTTTCTGATCATAAGCCCATTTTACTTGAGATGTTGGGCCACAATGATCTTGGCCCCATTCCCTTCAGGTTCAATCCTCTTTGGGTCAAGGAACCTGAATTTCTGAATCCGGTTCTAGACAGTTGGAAAATGCCAGTGAAAGGTTCACCTTTCTTCATTTGGGAGGAAAAACTTAGAAGGCTGAAAGATGTTCTTAAATCTTGGGCCAAATCTCTTCCCTCCCCTACAAAAGAGAGAAGGCAGGCTCAAGACATTCTTGCCCAGCATCATGCCCAAAGCAAAGATGTTGAAATCACTAAAGAAGTATTGGATAAGGAAGCTGAGCTTCAGCAAAGTTTCCATAAAGCGTGCCTCTTGGAGGAAGAGCATTGGAGACAAAAGTCTAGGAGTTTATGGCTTAAAGTGGGAGACAGAAATAATGCCTTCTTCCACAAACAAGATCAAGCCAGAAAGAGCTACAATTCTATTGCAGAAATCAAGGATGGTAACTCGACATACAAAGACTTTGAGAGCATAAAGAGAGCAGCTTTCAATCACTTCCAAATTCTGTACAGAGAAGAGGGTGTGACCGACCCAAACTCTAAGTTTTTGGAGGCGGCCCCCTATAGGATCTCCCCTTTAATGAATCAACAGCTGGAAGTGAATATCTCTATACAATAAATAAAAGAGGCTCTCTCCGACATGGAGCCGGACAAAACCCCAGGCCCGGATGGCTTCACTGCAAGATTCCTTCAAACCTGCTGGCAGATTGTGGAAAAAGACCTCTACAAAATGATTTTGAAATCCCAAAATTGTCAGAAAATAGGGGGCATCACCAATTCAGCTTTTCTCGCCCTCATTCCCAAGGAAAAGGGTGCTAAAGATTTCAATTGGTTCCGGCCCATCTCTCTTTGTAATATTGGATATAAATTAATCACAAAAGTAATTGCCAACAGGCTGAAAGGTATCCTCCCAGTCATCATCCCGGAGAACCAAGGCRGATTTGTTAAGGGGAGACAGCTTGCTGACAACTACATTCTCGTGCAAGAGGTGATTCACTCAAGCCATCTTCGCAATGAAAAAGGTATGGTAATTAAACTTGATTTAGCAAATGCCTTCGATCGAGTCAGACTTAGTTTTCTTTGGGAAGTTTTGAAAAAAATTGGCTTCGGAATGGGCTTTCTAAATTGGATCCGTGCTTGTATTGTCGATCCTTGGATCGCCCCCTTGGTGAATGGGAGAGCAACTGGTTTCTTTAAAGCTTCAAGAGGGCTTAGGCAAGGCTGCCCCCTCTCTCTGCTTCTCTTTGTCCTACATGTTTTTGTCCTGAGTTTCTACCTTGATCAGAAGTTGGTGGACCAAGAAATCTTGGGGCTCAATATAGCCAGAGGGGTTAAAAATGTAAATCACACCCTGTTTGCGGATGATACCCTCTTGTTAGGGGTTGCCTCTGCGATATCTGCTTTAAGATTTAAGGAGGTCTTGGATGATTACAGTGAAGCTTCAGGCAGTTGTTTAAACAAAGGTAAATGTAAAGTTTTTTGCTGGAATATCTCTGCTTACACCCTCTCTGCCATCTCCAGAATCCTTGGTTTTTCTGCCTCCCTTTCTTGGTCCTCTTTTACTTATTTGGGCCTTCACATCTTCCGTAAACGAGCTTACAGTAGAGACTGGATTCCTCTGTTGGACAAATTTAAGGCCAAAATTCAAGCTTGGGGTTTCTCTTGGTTAAACCTTGCCGGAAAAACTGTCCTCATCAAATCCGCTCTCAGTAGCCTCCCCATTTTTGAATTCTCTATTTTTCTTGCACCTTCAGGCATCATCAAAAAAATGGAAGCCTTCATTCGTAAGTTCTTCTGGAAAGGGGGCAATCATAATGACAGGAAAATCCCTTTGGTAAGTTGGGAGAAAATTTGCAAGCCTCGGATTGAAGGAGGCCTCAACTTCAAAGATCTCAGTCTCCAAAACATAGCCATGGGAGCCAAGATCTTCTGGAGGATCATTGGACCACACCCAGGTTGGGCGCAAAGAGCTCTATGGAGGAAATATTTCAGGGGGAATAGGAAGAGATGCCTGGACACCTCTCTGCCCTCTACAGGTTCGCATCTGATCAAACTTTTCCACAAAGCAGCCCCCTTAATCAAAGACATAGCGTATTGGATTCCAGGCAACGACAAAGAAATTAGGATATGGGACGACTGCATCATGATGTCTCCTCCTCTATCATCCCATTTCTCTCTACAGGTGCTCCGTTTGTGGCTAGAAAACGCAGGCTACATAACTCTCTGGGACATCTCCGAGTGGGCAGGCAGCAATTGGCTGCGTTGGAGACTTCCTCCCATTCCACTAGAGCTGACCCACGCTCGCGATCTCTTCCTGTCCCTGCTAAATGGTAAGGCACATATGCGTGTGGGAAAGAAGGATGCCTGCGGTTGGGGAGTCGCCCCAGGGCTGTACATTGTTGCACAAGGATTCAAAAGCCTTCAAATTGCCCTCACGTCCCTCCGGATCCTGTTGTTTGGAAAGGGCTCTGGAATTTCAAATCCATGCCAAAGGTTGACTCGTTTTGTTGGCTGTTATGTCACAGAGCGATTTTAACAGCTGACAGATTGAAGAAGAAAGGATTCCAAGGCCCCTCTCGATGCCATTTATGCTGTGACAGTGAGGAGAACGCCCAACACATTATTTTAGACTGCAATTTTTCAAGAGAAATCTGGCAAGGCCTACTGAGCTATTGGAAAAATGCTTTCAACTTACCCATTTCTATCACAGATCTATTTGCAAATTGGAGAAACTACTATCCAGATACGCTCCCAAAGAATGAAAATTTTAAAGCTGCATGGCTCTCCTTGCCGAAATTTGTTTGCTGGCAAATTTGACTTGAGCGTAATAGAAGAGTTTTCAGAGATGAAAGCTTAAACTCGCAGTTCATCATCATTAAAATAAAAAGTCTATGGAAAGAAAGTCTAGGGGAACATTTGTCGGACTTGATTCTAAGCCAGCAAGACTTAGAATGGGGTGCCTCGTTGGATCTCCAATTTTCTGGCGATATAAGGCAGCACAAGGACATAAAAGAGTGGCAATTCAGAGGAAAGGAGAATGATCTATTTGATCTGCTCCTCAGGCAATCCAGATGCTCATTGTTTTTTGATGGGGCAGCGAAAGGCAACCCCGGATTGGCTGGGGCAGGAGGAATTATAAAAAATAAAGAGGGCATAATTGTGTCAAAGTTCGCTTGGGGTTTAGGGAAGTCCACTAGCATGCAAGCTGAGGCCTTGGCACTTCTACAAGGTCTCAAACAAGCAAAGGCTATTGGCATTACAGATGTCAGTATCATTGGAGACTCTCATTCCATTATCAAAGCCTTAGTGGAGGATTCCTCTCCAGCAGATATCAGATTGGCAAGAGTGATTTCAAGAACCAGAATCCTGGTGAAATCTTTCCGGACCGCAACCTTTCTTCATGCTCTGAGGGAAAATAATAAGGATG